>CM072807.1:18042500-18310000 GCA_037013495.1 Hippophae tibetana | reverse complement strand
TTACAATACCTTTATTTCAAGGTTCTACCCTATTAACTGGTAGAGTAGGGAATCTTAAAGTTTCACTTTGGGGTTGACGATCAGTTCTTTTGTTATCATTTCCCACATGGCCACCTAACTATCCTTTTGACAATAAATTTTCAATTTTTTTTAATGTCTACAATCTTTTGTTTTGTGGCATGTATCCTTGCGAAAGGCATACCATTTAGAGATTTCTCTAGGAGATGTTCTCATTTTTGATGGTCATCTAACGTTTTTCTCATTCTCCATCCTTAGTATAGCTTGATCTAAACTTACGATCAAAGGTAGACCTCTCAAGGGTGATAATAACCTACCTTATAATCCATGATTTCTTGACCATTGGTCTCCCCCTTTATAATTCATGGAAAAACATTTTTTTTATATTGCTCACTTTATCTTGATTTACCATGTCTGAACTTATCTTCCCTTTTTTTTTAGTGGCAACTTTTATGAGAGTCTTGTTATTTTTATCTAATTTCAACTTTATTTTTATATTAATGATCTTCCAAGCCTCTCTATAAGCGTCTTCCATTGTTTAATGCATGGCTTTGGCTAACTCAACAAACTAATCAAAACTTCTTAATAGATATCGTCTGAATCCTTCTATTGTAATAAAACTAGGGTAACCCGTAATTTCTAGTTTTTCTTCCCTAAACCTTCTCATGTATTCTCCTATTGAATCCCCATTTTCTTGAGTGATTAAGAAGAGGTTATGGTATTGGGCGCCATATTATTAAATCATTTTTGAGTGTCATCACATAGAGTGACTGCAAATTTAATAATCCTATACATAGGAACAATTACACAAAGGTTAACTGTTCTTCTGACTGTTCAAGGATTGGGCTCTAGATCGAGCCTTATGTTCAAACAATATTATAAATATAACAACAAAGTATAACAAATTGCATAAGATTGTATTTTTATAATATTTATGGCACTTCAGTTGTATATTTATAATCCAATAAACTTGCACGATATGTTTATAACTTTATTAACATTCTAGGGTTACATTTGTTAGTTTACCCAATTTAAAATGTATGATGAATAGTTCTATTTAACTAACAAAGATGAAGTTTTTGTGAGAGGGTTTTGAAATTCATTTTTAGGGTTTGTTGTTTTTTGGGCTTTCACGATTGTCGTCGGCAAGATCTTTGTCACTACTGGTTCTTTTTTTCAATGCTTGGTGTTTGGGTATTTTATGGTGTTGTTGATGCTCGATTTCTTCGAGTGGGGTGTGGTGTCGCTTGTGGAGCTATCCATTTCATTGGCCTAGTCTGGTGTTTCTTCTCCTTTCTTCTCTGGCACTGGTGAGTTTTTCTCTCTGTCCTCTTCGACTAGTATGGTTTGCTCCTATTTTCATTTTTGTCATGGGATGTTTTATTTTAAATAAAGGTCAATGATGTGTTTTTATTTTGTTCTACTTTTGTGGCATTTTGGTTGTATCCGGTAGTTATGCTTTTTCGGAGCTTGTATGGGAAAAGTTGTTTGCTTAAAGGTTTGTTTTGTGTGTTTGTGTGTTTGTGTTTGCATTCTAGGTATTTTTGAAAATGTCTCTAAGATTTGTGAACTGTAAGTATAATCAAGTTTCAAAGGTTATCGGAAAATTTGTGAGGTTTGTTTTTTAAGTATAAGTCTTTGAATCAATCTAGTGAATCATTGTCGAAGATGGAGGCTAGTTAGCTAAGTGATTTAGCTTTTCACCACCAGATAGTGATTGTGATCACATATGTTCTCCGGTTATTTTGGAAAGTTTTTTTTTATGCTTTGATGTATATTTCAGGATTGATATTATTATCTAATATATCTTTAGAGTTTAATGGTTAATAAAACTTATTTCTTTACTTAAAATATGTATCTTGAATAATGTGTAACTTAAATACAACGCGAGTTACAATAAGAATTTGCCTTGTATGATCAGCTGATTTTGACAAAAAAGTTTGTGGTATAGTAAGATAATTATTAAATATCTACGTATATTTATATTAATATTAATTCTAGACATATTAGTATAAGTTTTTGAAAAATAAATAATTTCATTATTTTCTAATTTGTTTTATTAGGTGATATATTATAATTATCGTGAATATAAATATAAGTTTAATCATGCATATTCTAAAAAACATTTCTATAATATTAACGTCACTTTGCAAATATCTACACGTTCATAGATACTCTAAATCAAGATAACATAAAACATTATCAATAGCCTTTATTATAAACATATATACTCAATTTTTTTATAATACCATATGTTGGGATTGATCTGATTTGCCAAAAAAGAAACTGGAGATAAGGCAAAGTAATTGCTTGCATGTATGGATCTCTTAGTAAGTCCATGTATTTATAAAGTTTTATATGTATATGTGTCGATTACATAGAGTAGACATATGCAAGTGTGTCAAGAAGAATAAAAAGGGTAGAAAATAGGCACATTCATACACTGGGGTCAACCCTATAGATACAAACAATGGCTTGGTATGTCTCCTAGGCTCGGGATGTATCCTGGGTTAGGCTCTAGGCCGATCCATATGTCCAAATATCCAATCTTCATACTCTTTCCACTCGAGCTTGAAGCTGAGATGGAAGACTAAAACCCGTGCAGCGAATCTAAACCATTCAGCTCCCCTAATAAATGCATATCAGTTTATTGGAGAGAGAAAGATGTGGGTCTCTATATAAGGAGGTGCATGGGTTGATAATTTTCGTCATTTCTTACATACCAGACAAAAAGTAAGACATAAATGCTCTGTCGCATCAGCTCGAGCTATTAAAATATTTTCAGTTTGGTGGTGAGAATTCAACTCGGCACATAGCTTGCTTGCTCGAGCTTTTGAGTGTAAGCCTTATGAGCCAAACACTTTTCTACTTTCTTTTCAGATCATTTTTAAAGAGTCACTTCCCTTTATTTTCAAACTCGGCTCTAAGTAATCCCTTCTTCTCGTACGTTACCTTCTTTATGTTTTGTAGTTTTTTTGTAGATAATGCACAGAGATGAGACTTCAGGTTCAGGCTCTGGGAAGAACCCCCAATAGCCCAGTACCTGTGATGACTCGAGGTCTTTAAGGATAAACTCTTCTATTGAGGAGATTCAATATCCACTTTGGCCTTCTACCTCCACCACTCATCCTAAGGTCATTCCAACCATTAGCTTGAACGTCCTCCAAACTCAAATATCAGAGGCTAGGACATGGAGAAAGAAAATAAGAAACATATGTTTTGAGGAACCTATAGGCCGTACCAAGGGTTAGTCAGCCAAAATTAAGATCAGTGGACTAACACCCTGGGATGAGGAAAGGTTGAGGAAAAACCTACAACATCCCATCCTCAGTTCAAATAATGATTCCATAGAAGGGATCCTTTGATGATGACCAACCTTCATCTAGGTGGACAGTCTTTCGCGAGAAGACTCAGTGGTTGGGGGTGAGTTTTTCCCTGTATCCTCTCATAAGAAATTTTTTGGTTAAGATTCGGCTCACATCGGGTCAGTTGATTCCTAATGGGTGGAGATATATACTCTGATTGACTGTGATATGCTAGGAGCTTGGGGTGGATTTATTTATGCCCGTGTTTAATGAAGCTTATATCCTGAAGTAGAACCCAACAGACCTGAGAAGGGTATACATGTTTGTGAAGTAGGATCGAAGTATAAATGTGGTTCTTTTTAAGAATGAGAAGAATTGGAAGGAATATTTCTTCTATGTCTCAAGCAAGTGGGAATCCTCTACTACTAACACCATGTTGATAAGGAGAACCTAGAATGAAACTAAGTTTGTGAGAAGTAATATGGGCTTTTTTCATCATAACCTTAAGTTTGGATGTGAAACAACGACAAGTTGATATTCAAAACTATATCTATGAGAAAACCCCATGATGGCATATGCTAAATACCACACATTGTGTTGTGTATGGGCTGATGAGGTATGGTTCATTAGAGTCCCCCCTTATGATTATTCCTAAACCCCAAGTTCTTCCTAAGCACCAAACGATTCTAATAGACTCTGGGGGAAGGTTTAAGGTTATTGTTGATGATGGTGAACAAGCCCTAAAACTTTAAATTTTCCCTTCTTCTTTTGACATGACCTTATGATAACAATACCTCTTCATTCTTGTTTTGTATATACCATGGAGTTCACTACCATTGAGCTCTTATCTCGATTACAAGGTAGGGTCACTTCTTTAGGGGTAAGATCTCAAAGAGGTACACCTCCCAATTTTGGGAGGGACTCTTCTAAAGGTAAGAAGAGGAGTAAATCCTCTCAGTAGAAAAGCCACTCCATCCCCTCTAAAGAAAAACAAAAGTGATCATCGATGAGCCCTCGCTCAGCCTAGAGCCATTGAATTTCTTCAAGACTCTATCCATGTCGTAGAGGCAATATAATTCTCCATCTCCCAACTTGGGTCCTAAAGAACCTGATCACCCCATATGGGATTCAAGGAAGAAGAAGGGTGTCGTCAATGATCTTACCACCGACGTAGATATGGTTGCTCTATATCGGGACTTGGCATCATAGCAGATCGATCATTACTTGAGCCATCTTCCTACTGAAGGTCATGAGAAATAACTCGAGGCCATCTATGAGGATAAGGGCTTTAAGGTTGTAGTCTATCACCTATAACATGTATGTTAACCCTACCTTTCCTCCTATGTTCATAATAATTGTTTTAAGTTTGAACTCGGGATATATTAGTTTAACCTTGCACCATTTCTTCTTTTCTTTTAGTTGTAGCTACTTTATGATTTTGACAAGGCTCGAAGTGTAGGGAATTTAAAGCATGAATTGGTACAAGAAAAATAGGGTCATGTAGGTCTTGGTATGCAGTGTTGTTGGAGAGGCAATATATAAAGAGAAAAAAATTGAATAAGGCCACCACCAAGCTGAATGAAAATTCCAAGCACCTTACTGACATCAAACAGCCTCAAAGGAAAGTTTAAGGTAAGACTAAGGGGCCAAGAAAATAGCTAAGGCTACAATTAAGGAGGCCTAGAAGGCAAAGGCTGAGCTTGATGTTATGGCCAAGTTACTCACCTCGAGCATCAAGATTGGGTAAGAGCTGGCCATGGAATCCTTTAAAATGAAGGCCAAAAAGAAGGACCTAGGGTGTACTATTATCATATTCTAAATATCTCGGTCACTATTCATTATATTCCTACACAATCTCAAAAGGGAGGAAAGGGGGAGGGCTCAGAATCTTGTGAGAGCGAGGATGGGACTTAGGTAAAGTGTGCAGAGGGTAGGGATGAAGACCATTGATTTTTATGGCTTAAGCATACCCTTGTGTTCTGTCCTGCACAATTTTTAACTTTCCAAGCTCGATGCCATTTCTACCTTTGTGTTCATGAGCTCAATCTTTTGCAATTCAAATTTTATTAACGAAGAATCAATTTCTTAACAAAAAATAAATTTGTCTACATAATTGTACATTTATATTATTGTCTTATGTATTTATGATGTTTGACCTACCCACCTATTTTTTAGGACACATGTCACTAGTCTTTTCTTATCATCATCCCCTATAAAAAAAAAGGTTTGGGAACAGTTGTTAAATCCAGCCAACAAAAATAGTGGTCAACTCCTTCTCCATCTTTTTTTGACAAATTTTATGGATTTTGGCTAGCCAACAAACATTTAGTTTAGGCTTTGAAAGTGGGAAGTGGTAAGGTTAATAGCGAGGTTAGAGAGCTAAATCTAAGGTGTTCAAACTTGAAAGCTAAGACCTTTTGATGAGACCAAGTGTGTGCTCGCTTCTTGTAAAGAATAGTTGTCCCAGATTCAAGATCGAGAGAGGTGGACCTTGACAAAATTTCTGACCTTATGGGCAGGGAGTCGTATTGGGAAAACTTCAATATGAAGTGATCCGAAGGGGTGTTCCTCAAAGTGATGGAGATTATTGAGGAATTGGAGTATGTGGTGTTTGCGTTGAGGTATGTCCCTCCTAAAATGGCGGCCAATGTACAAAAGAAAATCATAGAGATTTAAGCCAAGCTATTTCCCATGGTGAAGGAAACCGATGACCCGGACACCATTTGGGCATCTAAGTATCCGAGGAATTTTTAACATTCTGATGGGTCGAGTTATGTATAAGTTTTTCATAAAAGTATTGTAAGTTCAAATAATAAAAATATTCTTTATATAATGAACTTTCCCAACCGTTGTACTTTTGTGTGTGCATGTTATTCCTTTATTAGGGAACAAACTTTATGAGTGTCAAGGTGCTATTTGGTTCTTGCCCTATGTGGTCAGCCCATGATGTGTAATAGTGAGAGAGGGAGCTCTACCTGATTCCAAACTGAGGTGCTCAGTTCTCCCTTCATCGTCGGAGTGCTTGGTTCTCTCTACATGATATTTGCAAGTGCCAAGGTGTTTTAGATGGTTCTAAATCGAGGTGATCAACCCATGATATAAATAGTAACCTGGTTCCTGACCGAGGTTCTCAGCTATTATTTCATCATCAAAGTGCCAACCTAGTTCCTCATTGAGGTGATCAACTCATGAAATTTGCATGTGCCAGGGTGTTTTTCCTGGTTCTTAATCGAGGTGATAAGCCCATGACATATAATAGTGGAATACATAACTCTACCTAGTTCCTAACAGAGGTGTTCAACTCTTCTTTCATCGTTAGAGTGTCAACCTCATTCCTGATTGAAGTGATCAACTGATGACATTTTATAGTGCCATGGCATTCTAACTAGTTCTTAGTCGAGGTGATGAGCTCATGACATATAATAGTATGAGGGGAAGCTCTACCTAGTTCCTGAATGAGGTGCTCAACTCTCATTTCATCATCAGAGTGTCAACTTTGTTCCTAACCAAGGTGAACAACTCATAGATATGCATACAATGATGTTACATGAAAGTGGTAAATTAATATACATTAGAAGTAGTATTTCTTTAAGTGCCTCGCATTCCAACTTGTGTCATCCTTAGCTTTTTCAATGCTTCTCAATGAGTAGGCTTTTGTTGGAATTGTCTTAGTTATTTTTTAATATCCTTCCTAATTTTCACCCATTTTACCAACCATCCATTCTTTCTTATTTGGAAAAATTCGTCAAAAAACCCAATCCCCCATGGCAAATACTTTGAAAGGCACTGTTTTGTTGTAATCTTCCTTTCTGCTCAATTATCCTGATCAAAGCTTCATCTTTTCTCTCCTCAAGAAGGTTCAGTTCAATAGCCCTACTTCGTTCTGCTTTTATGTTAGGGCTGACTTGATAGTGGGTATCGTAACCTCAATTGGTATTACTGCCCCAGTGCGAGAGACTACGGAAAATTGGGTCTTGTTAGTGCTTCTCCGAGGGCTAACCCTGACACCCCATAATGTCCCAGGAAACTCCTTAACTTATCTTTCTTTCGTACTTTCCAACCTTTTCTTTAGTAGGTTTATACTTCCTTTCGACGTGTAATTTTCCTCCCATTATCGATAACGAGTTCCTTGGGTAGACTGAACCAACATATTATGGACTTCCACACAAATATAATGACCTCTTCCACCCATATTCTTCCCAAAGGTTCTACTTTAATCCATTTAGAAAAGTAATTTGTAGCCATTAATAAACCTTCTGTTGACCCTTTGTTGGAGGTAGGGGCCCTACTATGTCAAACCCTCACTTATAGAAAGGCTAAGGACTTACCACACCCATCATGGTGTTTGGAGGCGTGTGTGACAATGGGGCAAACCTTTGGCACTTATCACACTTATGAGTGTATTTTGTACAATCTACTAGTATAGTGGGCCAATAATAGCTATGCCTCATAATTCATTGGGATAGCCTCCTTCCACCTAAATAAGGACCACACTCCCCTTTATGCACTTCAAACATCAATCTTTTAGCTCATTCCTTGGCTATGCACAAAAGCCCAACTCCGAATGTTATTCTTCTGTATATTCTTCCTACTTCAATCATGTATCACCCTACCTTGGCCTTGATTTCTTTTACAAGTTTGTGATCCTCGGGTAGGACTTCCATTTATAGGAAGTTATAGATTGAGGTGAACCATGAGTTGGTAGGGGCAAACCTATGAGCACTCCCGTTTTAATCTCTCCACATACCTCTTCATCTTTCCATCACTAGCTTCAAATGTCCATAAGAACTTGTTGAACACTAGCTTATAATCACTATGCAAGCTGATCTTATCCGCCTCAAGTTTCTTTGGTATCAAGGCTCCAAATATAGTCGCTTTATATTTTGCTACATTGTTAGTTTCCTGGAAATAAAGTCTGACCGCATATTTGAAACAATTGTTATAGTGATCAATTATGACATCCTCTAGCCCAGCACCATTAAAGTTGTATGCTCCATCAAAAAATACTTGCTAGGTTGACCTACCCTTTTGATCCATCCCTTACACTTTATTTTTCCCCTAATTATTGATGACTTCTGATGTCTCATTCAATTCAGCCACATACTTAGCTACCGCTTGCCCTTTGATGGCTACTTTAGCCATATATTTAATATCATATTCTCCTAGCTGTATGGAAATTTTTACTAGTCTTCCTGCCACCTTTGGCCTTGTTAAAAAGCTTTTAAGTGGTTGAGAGGTAAATACTACGACTTTGTGTGAGCCAAAGTAATGCCTAAGCTTTCGCCTACTTACTTTGAACGTAAAGGATAACTTGTCAATAGTTAGGTATCTTTTTTAGGTGTCTATCAGGATTTAAATGATGTAGTAGATAAGGTGTAGAACCTTATCTTTTTCGGCTAAGAGTATGACGCTACAAGTCTTGGGGGCCATAACCAAATAGAAATACATTCTCTCTCTTGGGAGAAGGCTAACCAAGATATGAGGATTTCTCAAGTATTTCTTGATTTCTTCGAAGGCTTTGTCACAGTCCTCATAAAAAAAAGTTGATGTATTTTTTCACAACATCTTGAATAATGGAAAACACTTATACGTGCATTTAGAGATGAATCTATTCAATGCCATTATTCTTTCATTCAGCTATTGGATCCCATGCAGGTTGGTAGGTGGTTTCATATTCACCAAATCTTGTATCTTTTTTGGGTTGGCCTCAATCCTTCGGGCTGACATAAGATAGCCTAAGAATTTTCCTATAATAGAAACAAAGATACACTTCTTGAGGTTAAGTCACATATCATACCTTCAGATTACTGAAAATACCTCCTCTAGGTCTCTGACATGGTTCAAGGGTTAGGATGAATTTACTACCATTTTGTCCACATATACCTCCTAGTATAACAAAATGTCCCTTCTTTTGTGATGAAAGATGTTTTCTCTTCATATTTAAGGTGCATCCTAGCAGAATCATATACCATTTGATCAATACTTAGGAGAGGGAAGCAATCTTTGGACATGCCTCATTGAACTCTATAATGGCTACACACATACAAGGTGATCCACATGAATTTTATACCAGTACCATATTTGAAAACCATGGATGATAGTTGACCTTCCTAATAACTCCTACATTTCTAAGGGCGATAATTGTGTTTGATCACCTCGTTCTTATCCCTTGTAAATTTTCTTTTTCTTTATTGAATAGGTCTAGCTTCTGGATTGACATTTAGTCTGTGTGTTATGACTTTTGGGTCAATCCCTAGTATGTACGTCAAGGTCCATGCAAAGATGTATGAGTTTGTCTTAAGGAAATGTGAGAGTTGCCCCTCCACTCTAAGACAGATCCCCACTGAGTTTCTTGGGATGGTTTTCACCCTTTCCTTCTATAGGAAAATCTTACACCTCATTTAAATTGAAGACCTCACCAAAATTTTTCCGCTTGGCCTCTTTTGAGAGAGACCTTACTATGATTCTTACTTTTGGGCAAGATTTTTCATGGTGACGTTATAACATCTTTTGGATTTCTCTTGGTCTTCTCTTATCTCCTTCGTGCCTTCGTTAGTTGGTAATTTGATTACATGATGGAAGGTGGATGAGATCGCCTTTATTTTGTGTATCCATGGCCTACCTAAAATGGCATTGTAGTGAGTTAGGAAATCAATGATTACGAAATTGGTCGTCACTATCGTCCCTTTTGCTATGACGGGTAGTACCATGGTTCCAACGGAATATGTGGTGCTACTATTGAATCCCATTAAAGGAAGTTTTGCCTTAACAATGTCAAACTCCTTCACTCCTAGATCTCTTATAGTGGACATAAAAAGAAGATCCACTGCACTCCTATCTCGATCATTATTCAGAAAATATCGCATGATCCTATTCTCAAAGTGATCACTAGTGGATCTTTGTGATAGGATGAGGTCTCATTCTTCTCAGTGAAAATGATCAATGGAACATGCCTTGCTTTTTCCAAGGTGTAAACATTGGAGAATTATGTAGCTTTCTAACATACCTTTTGCGTGATTTGTTCGAGATCCCATTGATTTTAGACCCTCCATGTATGGTATGGATGGTCCTAATGTTGAGCTCATTGTGGTGCTCTCTTCCACTGTTCAACGGAGTTTTCAACTTCGTTGCTTCTCACCTATTATGACGAACTCCTTTTTCCCTGTCTCCTACGAGGTCCTTCAAATATCCTCTTGCTAACAACTCCTATATTTCCTTTTTGATGTCTCTTAAGTCTCTTGTCTCATGTCTTACATCCTTTTGGAAGGCACACCATTTAGATGTGTCTCTGAGCGGAGATTTCATCTTTGGGGGCCATCTAACATTTGGCTCCTCCTCTATCCTTAAAACAGCATGGGCTACATCCACTTTGAAGGGAGGCCCTCTAAAAGGAGAGAGTGACATCCCCAAGGTCCACCATTTCTTGACCATTTTCCACTTCCCTTGTTGTTTGGTGTGAACCGTCATTTTCTATTGATCTTGATGCTTTGATTTTCCCTAACTGGACTTATCCTTCTTTTTTCTTTCTCTAGTATGACCTCCATATTGATTTGATGGCCTTTAATTAGGCCTAACTTTCTTTCAAGATTGACGAATTTCCTCACCTCCATGTATGCTTCCTTCAGAATATGAGGAATTATTTTGGTTAGCCTTATGAACAAGTCAAAGTTCTTTAAGAGACTACACCTGAAGGCTTCTATAGCAATAGAGATAGGACAATCAAATTTTCAAATTTTCCTCCCTGAATCGTTTCTTATACTCCTTAGTGGGCTCACCCATTGCTTGAATAATTGAGAAAAGATGATATGATTCCTTCCTTAGGGGCTTGTTGTAGGCATAATTGGTGATGAATAGTTTGGAAAACTATGAGAAAAAGGTTATGGAGTGAGGTGCTAGGTTGTTAAACCACTTTTGGGCACCATCATAGAGGGTAGCAGTGAAAAACTTACACATTATGGCATCTCGCTTTCCCTATGTGAGGCATATAGAGGCCATAGCCGTCTTGAAATGTTATACATATGTTACTCGGTCCTTAGTTCCAACACAATTGAAGCATTTAGGAGCATTGACCTTGGCTAGTGGTTTATCATTCTCTATCTCATCGAAGAATAGAGAGACACATAATCATATGGGGCTTTTCCTTTCTCATGCCTTTCATTAGCTGCCTTCAAGGCATGGTCTTGCATTTTTTTGGCATCTTCCAATGCCCAAAATCGTGCCTCCCAATATTTTCTTTTTTGTATCCATTGTTCATCGCTAGGCCTAACTGAGATGGGTTCCCTTCAACTTCATACTCAACCTTATTAGGCTCGAGCAAGACATGCTCTAATATATTCTTGTTAATCGAATTAGCGGCTCAATCATCAAAGGCTCCCCCTAACTGGGAGCACAACGACTTGTTTTCTCCTCTGGTATTCTCGAGCTCTCTTCTTAACTTGAGATGTTGATGAGCTAACTCTTGATGAAGGTTAGCTTTTGTTCTGGTCTTATTACAAGTAGGCAAGGTGTTGCCCAATGTTACCACTGCTTCCTCATTTTCCAACCTCAATCGCCATTCATCGCGTGTTCCTACAATGGTGATATGGAATAGATTATTATGGGTGTAGCTAGTGAGTAGAACGTGTTTGGTCTCTTAAATATCTCAAACTTTGGGGTAAATCTTGCAAAATGTAGAGTCAAAAGCTAAAGCTCGACCTTAGAATCTATGCCTTACGGTGGGCGTAGTTAGAATGTAATTCTGTTTTAGAGGTTTTTAAAATCAGTTTTCTGTTATGAAGTTTGTTAACAAACTTCCCTCCTTTTCTATTTTGTTTTAGTTGCTCCTCTATGTATATAAGAGGACTCTTCTCTTTGTAAATCATATACATAATACACACACCATTTTGATGCTCTCTTTGATTTCTTGTTTTCTCAACATCTCAGAAATCTATCTTGGTATCAGAGCAATGGTTACATTTGTTACTATCATTTTGACCAGAATTTTCAAGGAAGTGAAGGCAGTAACACCTCAAGTTCTTCCAATCAGAACTACAATTCCACTCAGAACCATGCCAATCTTGCTCACACACAAGAAGAAACTTTTTTTTATCAAGCCCCTGCTAAAGCCTTAATTGCTACTGATCGAAACACTGTCACTAAAAAGAATTGGTATCCTGATTCCGGGGCCACCAATCATGTGACCAATGACATCCAAAACCTGTCATGTGGGACTAACTACAATGGAACTCAGAAAATTCATATGGGAAATGGTAAAAGTCTCTCAATCAAACACATTGGCAAAACTACTATCTATTCTCCTTTCTACTCTCATTCCTTATCTCTAAATAATATTCTTCATGTATCCTCAATTACTAAAAATCTTCTTAGTGTCTCTAAGTTCTGTCTTGACAATAGAGTTTTCTTTGAATTTCATCCCTTTTTCTATTTTGTCAAAGATCAGGTTACTAAGAAACTTCTACTCAAGGGGACTTTGCATAAAGGACTGTATCGGCTTGACCTCTTGCTACCTACCAAGACTCCTAGTCCGAACTGTCAACCCTCTTTCCAATCTCTCATATCAGAAACCATTCCTTACAAAAAAGAACTCTCATTTCTTGACCTTTGGCATAGAAGGCTTGGTCATCCTTCTTCTCAAATTGTTAACAAAATTCTAAATCATTGTAATATCAATTTTTCAGTGAATAAAATGCAACATTATTTCTGTACAGCTTGTCAAATGGGCAAAAGTCATACACTCCCTTTTTGTACTTCTCAAACTACCTATTCTGCACCTTTACAGCTTGTTGAAGCTGATATATGGGGCCCCTCTCCCATTCTTTCTACCACTAGCCACAAATTCTACATTACCTTTGTAGATGTATTTTCAAGATTCACATGTATTTATTTCCTCAAACGCAAATCTGAAGCTTTAGATTGCTTTATTCATTTTAAAACACAAGCAGAAAATCAGTTGAACACAAAACTCAAGATTTTTCAAAGTGATTGGGGTGGTGAGTTTCGATCCTTTTCAAACTTTCTTGATAAATATGGCATCATTCACAGAGTTTCCTGCCCTCACACCTCTCAACAAAATGGTATTGTTGAGAGGAAGCATAAACATGTTGTTGAACTTGGGCTTACCCTCCTAGCTCAATCCTCTGTCCCTAAAACTTACTGGCCAGAGGCTCTTTCCACTGCTTTTTTTCTTATCAATAGATTGTCGTTTACAGTTCTGCAGCAAAAGTCTCCTCTCCAAGTTCTCTTTCGGGTAAAACCTGACTATAAATCCCTTCATGTTTTTGGCTGTTAGTGTTTTCCTCATCTAAGACCCTACAATTCTCATAAGTTAGATTTTAGGTCCATTCCTTGCACTTTTCTAGGCTATAGTAGTAAACATAAAGGTTACAAATGTTTAGATAACAATGGAAAAATATATGTTTCAAGACATGTCATCTTTAATGAACATATCTTTCCTTACCAAAACAATACTTCTCAAACTTCCGAGCCATCCTCTCCTATCATATTTCCTCCACCTATAGTTACAAGTCATCCACTTCTAACTCCACAAAATTCTCACTTTTCTGGTCATATATTAGATAATACACCTGAAATAGGTCTTACACCTGTTAATCAGGCCTTGTCCCCTTTTTCTATTTCACAAAATAACCTTTCAAACAACTCAAATCAACCTATTTCTCGTTCTAATCCAAACTCAGTCAATGAAGTTTCTGAAACTATCCTTCACATTGTTGTTCCTGAGGTTACTACCACTAATCACTCTATGGTTACACGGTCCAAAAATGGCATCTCTAAGAAGAAAGTTTTTTCTGCTAATCTTTCAGATCCTACTTATATTTCAGTATAAGATGCCCTTCTTCATGACAGATGGAAAGAAGTCATGCTTGAAGAGTACAATGCACTTCAAAGGAATCGGACCTGGTCTTTAGTTGAACTGCCTCCTGACAAGGAAATCATTGGCTGCATATGGGTGTTTAAGGTCAAAGAAAACCCAGATGGCTCCATTTCCAAGTACAAGGCAAGACTTGTTGCCAAAGGTTTCCATCAAAGACCTGGTTTTGACTTTGATGAGACATTTTCACATGTTGTTAAGCCAACCACTATCAGAGTTATCCTCACTATGGCCCTTTCTCGTGGCTGGTATTTGAGACAAAGAAGCTTCTCACATGGTTTGCAAACTCAGTAAATCCCTTTATGGTCTAAAGCAAGCTCCCAGGGCCTGGTTTGAAAAACTCAAGGGCACTTTTTTTCACATGGGGTTCTCCTCTTCTAAAGCTGACAATTCTTTGTTTCTCAAGTTCTCTGCCAACTCAACCATTTTTCTTCTTGTCTATGTTGATGACATAATAGTGGTTGGAAGTCAGAAACTCGAACATGATAACTTCATATCAGTTCTCAATATACTCTTCTCACTCAAATACCTTGGAAAATTGAATTACTTCCTTGGCATTGAAGTTCGGTCCATAGAAAAAGGTCTCCATTTGTCTCAAAAGAAATACATTTGTGATCTCCTCAAAAGGTCAAAAATGGATCAAGCCAATCTTCTACCTACTCCTATGGTAAGTAGTCTGAAACTCACTACTACAGGTGGTGATCTAATTCCTAATGTTACTGAATATAGGAGCATTACTGGAGCTCTTCAATACATCACCATAACCCGACCTGAGATTTCCTATTGTGTAAACCGTATGTGCCAATTCATACAGAAACCTCTTGATCATCACTGAAAGCAGTAAAGAGGATCCTCAAGTACCTAAAAGGGACTGCTAATGAAGGAATCACCTTGAGAAAAACAAACAATCTGTCTCTAATAGGGTACTGTGATGCTGATTGGGGAAATGATTTGGATAATAGAAGATCCACTACTGGTTACTGTATTTTTCTTGGAGATAGTTTAATTTCCTGGTTTTCAAAGAAACAGAATGTAGTTTCCAGGTCTACTACTGAAGCTGAGTACCGCAGCCTAGCCAATGCCACTTCAGAAATTGTTTGGCTTCAGTCTCTTCTTAGAAAACTCAGAATTGATGTGAAGACTACTCCTGTTCTTTGGTGTGACAACACCAACACCATCTTCTTATCAGCTAATCCTATACTGCATTCGAGAACCAAACATGTGGAGCTAGACCTTTATTTCGTCAGGGAGAAAGTTATCTCAAAGCAACTTCTTGTTCAGCATGTCCCTTCTACTGATCAAATTGCAGACATTCTAACCAAACCCTTATCATCACAGTTCTTCAATAGACTCAAGCTAAAAATGAGTATTTGTTCACCTATTCAACAGGCAGGAGGAGGAAAAGAAGAGTGCTTAGTTTAAGGGAGAAAGTTAGAATGTAATTCTGTTTTAGAGGTTTTTAAAATCAGTTTTCTGTTATGAAGTTTGTTAACAAACTTCCCTCCTTTTTTTGTTTTGTTTTAGTTGCTCCTCTGTGTATATAAGAGGACTCTACTCTTTGTAAATCATATACATAATACACATACCATTTCTTGCTCTCTTTGATTTCTTGTTTTCCCAACATCTCAAAAATTTATCTGGTGCCATTATGTTGGGATTGGTCCGATTTACACATAAAGAAACTAGAGAGAAGGAAAAGTAATTACTTGAATGTGTGAATCTCTTAGAGAGTTCATATATTTATAGAGTTTTATATGTACAAGTTTCGATTACATAAGATAAACACACAAGTGTGTCAAGAAGAACAAAAAAGGTAAAAAATAGGCATATTCATAAATCAGGGTCCATCACCCCACGGCCCAGACTGGTGGTCAACCCCATAGATACAAACATTGGCTTGGTATGTCTCCTAGGTTGGGCTTCAAGTCGGTCTATGTATTCAAATACTATAGATATATTTCAACACATTACAATTACGTCAAATATATGTTTAATTTATATAACATTTTGAACATATGTTAAAATATAATGTTTTAATATTTACTTTATAGAAAATGTGTTATGGTTTATTAAATGAGTTCATTTGTACCATTTAGTTACTTAAATTATAAATTATGTTATTTAATTTTTCAGTTTTAAAAAATATTAATTAAAGATAAATTAAATTATTTTTATTTTTATTTTAAAATAATATTAAAATAATATGTTTTGTTTTTAATTTGTTTTTTTTAAATTAAAATAACTAAATAATATCATTTATAATCTAATGAACTAAATAATATGAATGACCTAATTTAAGGGATTATAATTCTCCTCCTATTTTATAATATGTATATTTTTAAATTTATAAATTAATATATATATAAAACGTAAATAAATTTGAAAATAGGTATTGAAAATATATTAAAAATGTATCAAAAAAATAAAATAATCAGAAGTTAACTTTTTCAAGGAAGTTAGAAATGAACTTACTCGATATAAATGATTTATGTGAAACCGAAGTAAAGAAATAAAGGTAAAATATTAGTAAAAATTAGAACGGTAAACAAAGTTGATAAGTTAATTAAAAAGTTTTAAGACATAATTAATTATGAGAAGAACTTATCTTTAACAATGATTTATGATAAAGTTGTGAAGATAGCGTCTGTTAGTGATAAGATTGGTTTTTGGGAGTCAATTATTTAATAAGATGGGAAAAAGGAAATATATAATGTGTGACATAATCATGGGACCACCTTCTTTGACCTTTGTAAAAAAAGCTTGATCAAGACTAGTTTGTGTTTGTCTCTTAGAGTAATAACTAGGCAACAACCGATGCATGCAAATTTTTATCATGCTTTTGCACACATTAATGTTATTTGATACTTTTTACCCATTTTTATATCTACATATATAATGGTCACATAAACTAGTCTTGATCAAGCTTTTTTTACGATGTGTAGCTCAAAATTGAAAATATATATATTTTGAATTCAAATAATAAATATTTATTTTAAATATAATTGTAAATATTCAAAATTCAATTTTAATTTTTTTGTCAAAACACATAATCTTTGATAATAAAAAAATTATATTAAAAAATAAATAAATAAACATGTTGGAAAATATATATAATGATATACGAACCTACTTTTGGACGAAAAGAAGATATCACACAATATGAATTATCACCACGTGTTAAGATTCCATTTTGTTGGGAATATTTTCAAACCAATTTCAAAAATATTAAAATAATAAATTAAATTTATTTATTTAGATATAATTTAATACATGATATATAACTAATAACAAATTATCTTAATTTATCTTAAGTTTCATACTTAGTTTAATAAGTGTTGAATTATCCTATAAATATTACTACTAATGGGTAATTTTTATAAAAATATAAATTTTAAGTAATTATCTTTTAATTATTTAAAAATAATAATCATTATATTACAGCAAATCTATCTACATTATAAAAAAGATATATATCATATTATTTCTATTCTTATATGTATTCATCTTTATATTCTTTATTTCTTTATAAGATCTAACAATATTCATAAACATTATATTTTCTATTCATTATGTATTATATTTTTATATTTTTATTATATAATTTCGTTACTGATCTAAACATTAAATGATCAAAGATTATCACCATCAAATAATTGAGATCTTAACAAGTTTATTTATCTCATAATTCTAAAAGAAAATAGTATAATTAATGTCGATAAAATTAGTATTTATAATTTATAAGACTAAAACATATTATCCTTAATTCATATTGTACATTATTTTTTTATCAACTTGTGCAATCCTTGATGCAAAAAAAAAAAAAACCGTATATTACACGAGATTTATGGTGAATTTTTTGAGGAAAAAGAAGAAAAATAATTGGTATATCACATTGATAAATTTCCCATATAAACATGTATTTATAATAACTTAACATTACTAAGTGTTTATTTAATTATATAATAATAAGATTTATTTATTTTTATTTTAAATTATAAATTTAAATCAAACCAAGTATATTTTTATTAAAAAAATGCATTAATAATATGTGAGAAATTGAATAGACTGTCCACAATATGCAGTATATGAGTATGACTAATTGCTAAATCCTCATAACTGAAATATAAAATGAGAATATTTTCAAAGAGAAAGTATAACAGATTAAATTCCAGCAAAATCTCCACTATATGGAGATATACATTAAAAATAAATAAAATGAACTTGGTCGAAGCCTGAACAAAATCGGCCGAAGAAACAGCAACGGCAACGGCAACAACACAGAGTCCAAATCATCACTATTTTGAGCTTCATAGTACCACAAGTGGATCCGACCCAAACAATATATCATCAAAATAGTCCTCTCCTTGCAACGACGTCGTTCTATTCGAAAAACTATTACCAGACAACGACTTGTCCCCAAAAATGTCATCGAAATTAAACTCCGGCAGAGGACATAACGTCGTATCTTCATCGTAGAATAACGAAGATTCCGGCAACGGAATATCGAAATCATCATCGTTAAAAAATGGAAGGTCCATCGAAAAATAATTATCCATCAATTCTTTTGAGCTTTCACATTCACATTCATTTACCATTTCAAGTATCTCACCAACCTCATTTGTTGTTGTTAGTTGTTCAGAAACTGCCATTCCAGCAGTCTCCTCTGTTGGCTCTTCTTTGAGGGTCGTGATTAAATCTTCACTTGATTGGGTTCTGAATTGAAGAACTGAAGTGGGAGAAGAAACATTGCGACACACCTCGCCCGATTCGTAACCCGAACCCGAGCCCGAAACAGAAGTTGAAGCAGGTTTGGTATCAATCTCAGTATTGATTTTTGAAGGAGGTGTGATGAAATTAGTTAAAGCATCAGAACCACGGAGTTGAATCGCTGCATTATCGTAGACCATAGCAGCTTCTTCGGCGGTTTCGAATGTCCCCAACCACAACCGAACACGTCTAATCGGATCTCTAATCTCAGCTGCCCATTTTCCCCAAGGTCTTTGTCGGACGCCTCTGTACTTTTTGCCTTTCGCCGGCAACATTCTAGTCGGTTTCCGAAGAGCTGGGATTTCGGGTTGAAGTCTATTAACAGCTCTATTTTTGCAACTGGGTTCAATGCTAATTTCATTAACGTAACGCTTCACTCTCTGGCGGCGCGTGAAGTCACCTTCTTCCTCACTCGATGAGTCTGTTGCATCTGGGTCTGTTACTGATATTCTTACCATCTTCTTTGACGATCTCATTGACGGTTTTGATAACTTGTTTGTGATTTGACGGTGCTCTGTATACTTTATGGGATACATGATACTTTGTTGCTCCATTTTTTATTGTTCTCAATCTGAAGAGGAACAAATTATGAAGAAAAAGCTAGAAACTACTTTGGGTATAAGCAAAAGCTGAATAAAAATCTGGTAAAAACAAATTAAAAGTAGAAATTTGAATTAAAAAAGAAAGCCATAAATGGTATCTAAAGATTTAGGCCTTAAAATTAGAAAGTGATATAAAGCTGAAATGGGAAGCTGATAAGTACTTTTGTGATTTAGTATTTAACTTTTTGGGTGGTTATGATTTTTCAAGATGAAATGGGAAGTGGTTTGAGTTCTGAAAATTTCAGAATAGCAGTAGTATATTGAACAGATGAGAAAGTAAAACTTAAAAGAGCTGCAAGGTGAATGAAAACACTGAAATTGCTGTTTTATAGGATCCCAACAGCCCAAATTAGAACATATGTAATCCAATGTTTTTTTTTTTTTTAAATATTCTTACATTATTAACTGACTAAACAAACAAAAATATGTTTTCTCCAAAATATCCCTCAATTCTATAAATTTAACCATATAGTACAGTGGTTCCTTGATAGCACTTTTTTGT
The DNA here is from genome assembly GCA_037013495.1 of Hippophae tibetana. NCBI lineage: Eukaryota > Viridiplantae > Streptophyta > Magnoliopsida > Rosales > Elaeagnaceae > Hippophae > Hippophae tibetana. Next base: position 18,289,918 of record CM072807.1, on the reverse strand, counting down.
TTAAGTTTCATGATTTAATCCTACAAAAATATATATATGGTAAAATTAAGTAATTTTTTGCCCAAAAAATAACTATGCATTATTTACAAGGACTAAACGATTCATGCATTTTATATATAACAATAAAAATAACATATTTATTAATTAAAAGATGAAATTAATATAAAAAATTAAATTGTTCTATCTTATATAACTAATTAACTATACATGCATTTATTTAATTACAAAAATATAATTATGTTATTTATGCTATATAACTTAATTAATTTATTTTTTGGTAACATGTATCCATGTATATCATGGATATAACCTCCAAAATTGTTTGTCACATTTTACACTGTAATACGACAAAATCATTTCAAAAATTTTTAAAAGTAAATCATTTGTATTTTTTAAAAATTAGAGATTTAGTACAAATTTGAGACTCGTCCCATGTATAAAAACGATCGCCGCATCTCCATTTTCACGATGAAAGTCGTGACACGTATAATCAGTGGGTCACTAGAGAAATAAAATAAAAAAGTAAAAATATATTATTATATATTATATATATATATAATATTACTAGTTTTTATTAAATAAAGTCATTTAAATCTAATTATATTTTATGAATAAAACCGCATCCTTCATTTCAAATTTATAATGAAATTAATGTAAACGCTCTTTTTCGTAAAGAGATGGACGGTGAGAATTTAGTGCTGTATTTTTACCTCGAATTTTGTGATAGGGCTGAGGCCCAAGATACCTGGCTTCTATTAACTAATGTGTCAATTTTATTTGACCATAGGTTTTGCACATCTTTTAGGTTATACAAAGTCAAGGGTTTTAATATTAATTAAATAAATTAAATGATTCTGTAAAGTTTAATGTGGCGACCCTTGATATTATGTATTGCTATTGCTCGGCTGCTGAAATATGTAAGTTCAGTGGAATTTTTTTATATTTTAGAGAACACACATGGTTCATGATGTAGTTTATTTACCTCTACCTCTAAGGTTATATTTCTAACTCTCATCCATGAAAGCATATATATATATATATATATATATATTAGATAGCTTTCAAAATTGAGACATATTTTTATTATAAATACAATTGATAACCTTATTAATTCATAAATTTATAATCCTTAAATCTTACTTCATATATAGGATTGTGACCTAGAAAAAAGAGGGATTGAAATATCATTTGCTAAATTACATGTAAATTCTATTCTTTTAACTTATTGAAAATTTATAAGATAAAGTACTTAATTAACTTATAATAGTAAATATGTTATTTTTAATTTTTATAAATTTATAATTTAATAACTTAAATAGAGCGATCATGCATGCAATTATGTGTAAAAATAAAGTGTAAAAATAAAATAATAACATACGATATTTTTAGATAAAAACAACTTCGTTACAACTATAATTTAAGAGAAAAACCACTGAATTATTATACCACCTAATTTGTCACTATGAAAACCAAATGTTCAAGTACAACCTCGATCTTATGCTATTCTCCCTAGGATATTGCTCCAATGTACTTTACTTAAAAGCATCTTCTCTATTTTCACACTTTATAATATTAGCGTGAGCGGTTCCATAACAACGTTCCAATAAAATTTCTATCAATTAGATATGTTCACGAAGCAACTGCAACTAAGGTTAGAACAAAAAAATACAAGTGTTCATGTGTATTCTAGAATGAATTTAATAATAAATAATTCTAACTAGATGATTCAAAACATATGTTACTTAAATCAAATCAACCAGCAAATCTTAGAGTAAAAATAGTAAACACAGGTTCAATAAAAATAGTTTTTTTTTTGCAATTAACTATTCAATTCAAATAACTATGATCACATATAAAATTATTTAATCTAAATATGTAAAAATTTAATCAAGATGAACTATAGAAAGATAAAAAATATATATATCAAACAAATTTATTCATTACTAGAGAAAATATTATAATTATTAAATCATTAAATTCCTAAGTAAGAAGTTTTCAACGCTATCCACAAAACTAATGTCCTAGCTTATATTGGTTACTCACCTTGTATTGCTTACTTATCTTTTAATAATGATTGTCCAAGCGCCGTTCCTCTTATGATAGACACAAAGTGGAACAAGTTGAGTTGTACATGGGATTAAAGTAAATCAAGTGAATTGTCCCAATACATTGATAGAAAACTATATTAATCTTCAATTGCCGCCACTTCTAATATATCTATTTTTCTTAATAGTTTTTCGTAGCAGCAACTTCTGTAGTTTCAACTTCCATTTCCCCACACCTTTTTTAACCCTAATATGTGTGAAGTAAGACTATTTGATATTTTAATATTTCTTCAAATTTGCTTGATAAATTTGATAGCGAGCATAAAAACAAGTTTAGAAAAAAATATTTTATCCATAAAAATAACCAACACTCATAGTCCTTACAAACTTTCCCTTTGGTATTTTGTGTGGCGAAACCTCGCTTACTACATAGACATTTATAGGAATAAGAAAAAAAATACAATGATATTCTAGACTTCATAATGGAACTATCATATGGTCCGATAAATCTATCTTCATTGTAACTTGAAAAGCTTGTAAGTAACTAAAATGGCATAAACAAAACATATGGCAACTTGGCTTAAAAGACTCATTGTACATTAGTTCAGTTTACATAGAAATAAGTGAAGTGTAAAGAATAATCATTTAGTGCATGCATTCATACCAATCAAGCTTAACATTCTTACCCTAAATATAGTCTTCCCCTATATGCACAACAAAATAAAACATGAAAGTGAAACACATTCTCTCCCTTTTTGACATATGAGAAGAACAAAACATTGAACATGCCAATCAAGCTTAACATTCTTACCCTAAATATAGTCTTCCCCTATATGCACAACAAAATAAAACATGAAAGTGAAACACATTCTCTCCCTTTTTGACATATGAGAAGAACAAAACATTGAACAAAACTATAGAGTTAAACTCTCCCTAAAGATTGTAAACTAATTTATACAATAAATATCAATATGAGTTAAGTCACTAAAAATAAAGTTATATATATGTGTGTGTGTGTGTGTGTGTGTGTGTGTGTGTGTGTGTGTGTGTGTGTGTGTGTAAGTATTAAATAAGTCCAATACCGTGTTGGTAAGATAAGGATTCTACTTTTTTTTTTGTAAGTTTAACTAATAAATAAAATAAAGACAATAAAGATTGCTCATCTAGAGTCATTTAAGCACTCTAAACAAAATACCTAAAAGAAAGAATAAAAGACAATCAAGTGACCATAAAAAAACAATATTTTCTAACCAAAATTTTCTTGCATTTTGGTTTCTCTATATTGTTGGGTTAGGACTCAACTACCTTAAGTTTCATAGGCATATTCTTAGACTTAGCTACACTTTTCTCATTTATCTTAAATGAAGATGTAGTATGCATAGTAAGATGATGATAACGAGTCATAACATTAAAAGTATTGAATTTTAGTTGCCTCTTTAAACCTAAGATTTTATACTTCCTAGTAGAATTTTTGAACATATTATTATAATTTTCATTCATCATTCAATATGATGTAGCATGCATATGGATGATGCTTATGGGTCTTACTATGTGAAACATGAAAAAAATGATAAAGTTTAGGAGCATTCATCAAAAATCTACATCTTGGTCTTATATAACCTTTCCTACCACAATGATGACAAACATGCACAAACTTAATAACATTTTCTATCGTAAGTGTAATAGTTCTTTATACATAGGTAGTAATAGTAAGAGTAGAGTTTAAGGGACTTACAAATGTGGTCCTTGATGTTGAAGGTGTTGACTGTTTATCTATGTATCCAACACCTATCTTATCTCTATGTGGCTTTCCATAGTCTAGGAACATGATCAATTTTTCAGCACCTATGATCAAATTCCTCACCATCTCTTTAGCAATATTAAATTCTTTCCTAAGTTTTTTGTTTTCCTCAGTGGTTTCTGTAAGTCTAAGATTCAAGGCATTAGTATGTTCAAACAATTTATTTTTATCTTTCTATAGGTTAGATAAAAAAATTTGTGAACATTGATTATATCATTAAGTTTAGTTCCTTTCACAAGTAATTTATTCCTCTTTTTTCTGGCACCTAGACAATCCATAAATAGTTAATCGTAATTCAATACATTAAACTCAGACAGCATGAAATAAGAGTTTACTTCCTTTTTTTCTTTATCTGAGCTAGATTCAAAATCATTATAGTGTGTTGCATTTAATTATTTTCACGCTTTTGTTTTTCAATATATATAAAGTTTTTTAATTATTATTAAGTTAAATTGAAAATGAGAAAGTTAATGAAAAAAAATATAGAATGTTAATATCCCTTAATATTAAATATAATTGTTCAATAGTTTACAAATAAATTATAAAATATCAATAGATAATAGAAGTTTGACATTTTAGTTCATAAATTTTTTAATACTCTACAAGTTTACTAAATTATTAAAATAGTAATGATCAGTAAGCGTAACTAATTTTTCAAGATAAAAGAGAAACTAGTATAGTAGTATCACAAAAATACGTTAGAATGAGTTGTTCAACATTAATTTATAAAATATACATGGATGATTGTAGTTTTATAAACCTTTCAGTGAGAATAACTTCCTGATCTAGTTTATTTACATGTAAGGTTATATTTTCTACTCTTAAGCATATATGTTTTTTTTAGAACATAAAAAATATATTTTTTAGAGAACATTAAAAAGTGAAACACATTTTTATCATAATATTGGAGATAAAATTAAGGAGTAATTTAAGGAGTAAATTAAGGAGTTATCATCCTTAATTTAAGGATTTATTCAAGGAGAAAAACAAAGAATCCTTAATTCAAGGAGTAAAACAAGGAATCCTTAATTCAATGAGTAAATCAAGGAATGTTTAATTCAAATAGTAATTCAATTAGTAAATCTCCTTATATATAGCTATAGAATTGTAATGAAAAGATGAAATAAATAATACAACTTTGAGAGAGCTTGTTTTATTTAGAAAGGCTTTTAGGCCTTGGCCTTTGGCCTTGACGTTTTCAACTTAATTTTTCAACATGGTATCAGAGCAAGTCGATCTTCTTAAAAAAAACTTATTCCTTTGCTCAAAGTGCGTTTGACACTCTATCAGAGCGATTTCTTATTCTATTTTTTTTTCAAACCAAGCTCTTGGCGATGATAGATTAAATCTCTCCTACAGCTTCTACCGACTTGATGTGGAGGAAGAGTATTGTGGTAAAAGGAGAGGTCCTACATTGAAACCAAGCTCTTGGCGATGATGGATTAAATCTCTTCTACAGCTTCTACCGACTTGATGTGGAGAAGGAGTATTGTGGTAAAAGGAAAGGTCCCACATTGAAACCAAGCTCTTGGCGATGATGGATTAAATCTCTCCTGTAGCTTCTACCTACTTGATGTGGAGGAGGAGTATTATGGTAAAAGGAAAGGTCTCACATTGAAACTAAGCTCTTGGAGATGATGGATTAAATCTCTCCTGCAGCTCCTACCTGCCCAATGTAGAGGGGAAGTATTGTGGTAAAAGGAAATGTCACATATCGACAACAATAATATTTTTTTTGCTATTGTAATCAGCATTTTTTTTATTAGTTTTACATTTGCTGCCTTGTGTCACGTCCCGCCCAAACTGTCCCTAAAAATCCAAATAAATAGCGGTTGCCTAAAGAATCTAGGCTTTTCTACATGGAAAGTTCTAGAGTTGCCTAGAGAAGTCTAGAAAGGGCTGGAGTTGGACGGACTCAACTCAAGCTTGAAGACCCTAGAATGTTCTAGAGCACACTGGAGGGTGTTAGAATGGGCTGGAATATTCTAGAACGCACCGGAGGGTTCGAGAAGGATGTAGAAGCTGCTGGAAGCTTACGGAACGTCCCGGAAGGTGCATGAAGGAGCTAGACAAACCTAGAAGACTCTAGAGTTGGCTAGAAAGTCCTAGAGCCTTGTGGTACATTGTACATAAATCTAGAATACCCTTGTACATTCTAGAGCTAGAATAATCTAGAAAGTGGTGGCATAGTCTTAAGCTTAGAAGCCACACTATAAATAGACCACTTGGTCTTCATTTGCATTCATCCTTGGGAAATTGTAAGATAAACTCTCTCTAGAGCAATACAAAGCATTCTTTGCAAACTCTCTCTCTATTCTCTTTGGAGTTTCATTCGGTTTCAAAGGCAGGCTTAGTGCAACGGACGGTGCTAAGTGCCACACGATCTCTACTTGAAAAATAAGGTCGTGACAGTTTGGTATCAGAGCAGGTTAAAGTATCTCTATCTTTGGCAAAAATGAAGAACACCGCCCCAGCTACACCAAACATGGACGTTCCACCAATGGAACGTGGCCGTGAGGAAACCCGGAAACCATCAAAAGAATCTCGAGCCAAGTCGAAAGACTTGCTTTCTAGCTTGGAAGCACGAGTGGGAAGTGCGCAGGACAGCTTAGGGGAGCTGTTCGATCGGGTGGACAACTTAGAGGAGCGTTGCAATGGCTTGGAGGCCGAGGATGTGGAAATCCATGCAGCGGTTAAGATGTCACTCAACGAGCTAGATGGTGGATTAAGGCAAGAGATTGATGGGTTAAAGGCGGAACTTGCCAAGGTAAGGGATCTTTTCCAAAGAGAACTCACTAATGTATTGCATAGAATGGAGGATATGGGTGGTGATCTAGCTCTATGTAAGCGGGCTATGGCCGCGGGAACTAGTACAACCACTGTCATTGAAGCTAAGAGGGTGGATGTTCCCAAGCCTAAGACCTTCAATGGTGTTAGGAATGCTAGGGAAGTTGAGAACTTCCTATGGGGGCTAGAACAATACTTTGAGGCAACTGGCATAACGGACTATGCCAGCAAGATCCGAACTGCAGCCATGTATTTATCCGACACTGCGATGTTGTGGTGGAGACGGAGGCATGGAGATGTGCAACGAAGAGTTTGCACAATTGATACCTTTGATGACTTCAAAAGGGAGTTTAAAATGCAGTTCTTCCCCGTTAATGCTGAAGAGGAGGCAAGAGGTCGCTTGCGACGATTGAAGCAAACAGGTAGCATAAGGGACTATTTGAAGGAGTTCACAACCTTGCTGCTAGAAGTCTCCGACACATCGGACAAGGATGCCCTATTCTTGTTCATGGATGGTCTCCAATCATGGGCTAACCTTGAGCTCAAGCGACGTGGTGTCCAAGATCTATCTTCGGCCATTGCGACTGCGGAAAGCTTTATTGATTACTCTACAAACAAAGAGAGCTCCAAAGCCACAGATAAGAAGTTTGTCGGAGGAAAGAGTGGGGGAAGCCACGGTAAAAGTCAGGGACCTAAGAATCATAAAGACAACTCCTCATTCAAGGCACGAGATAAGGGGAAGGAGAAGGAGGATCGGAATGCCTCGAAGCCCCGGGTAACGTGCTTCATATGCGACGGACCGCACTGGGCACGTGAATGTCCGAAGAGGAAGGCCTTGAGTGCCTTAGTTGCCTCCACACATGACCAAGATGGAGGTGAGTCGGACGGAGGTGCAAAGATGGGTTCTTTGCGCCTACTTGGTGCATTGCAGAGCGCCCCAAAGACCCCTAAGGGCTTGATGTATGTAGATGCAGCCATCAATGGGAAGGTAGCCAAGGCTTTGGTTGACACCGGTGCATCTCACAACTTTGTTTCAGTGGAGGAAGCAAAGCGACTTGGCCTAAAGGTTGTCAATGGAGGGGGATCTCTCAAAGCGGTTAACTCAGCGGCACTACCATTGCATGGAGTTGCTCGTGGAGTTAAGGTCAGTCTCGGTGCTTGGGCTGGCCAAGTGGACTTATCAGTGGCACCCATGGATGACTTCTCTCTTGTTTTCGGCATGGAGTTTTTGGACCAGGTAAGAGCTTTCTTTGTGCCTTGCTCAAACTCTATGTGCATCATGGATGGTGCGAAGGCTTGCGTGGTACCGACGGACAGGACCACCAAACGCACAACTCAAGCTCTCTCGACACTTCAAATCAAAAGGGGATTGAAGAGGGACGAAGAGAGTTATCTGACCATCTCAAAAGAGTACAACGAGGAGGAGTCGCCAAAGCCAAGCTTGCCGACGGACGTGCAAGCTGTCTCAGATAAGTCCCATGAGGTGATGTTTGAGGCGTCACCAAAGCCAAGCTTGCCAACGGAAGTGCAAGCTATCCTAGATAAGTCCCATGAGGTGATGCCAGATGCATTGCCCCAACAGTTACCTCCAAGGAGGGAGGTGGACCACAAAGTTGAGTTGGATCTTGACACAAGACCACCAACAATGAGTCATTATCAGGTGGAAAAATCAGAGTCACGCAGCGGAAGTGTTGTGGCTGATCCACCAAGTGAAAAGACGGAGCTAGCAGCCTTGAGTAGGCCAAGTAGTCCTTTGCTGGAAAGGATCAAAGAAGGGTTGGAGCATGATGCCCTTGCCCAAAACCTTCTTGCCCTCATCAAGGAAGGAAAGACGAGACGATTTTGGCTGAGTGATGGACTACTCTATGCCAAGCAGAATCGAATCTTCATGCCAAAATGGGGGAGCTTAAGGAAAGAGTTTATCAAGGAGTGCCATGATTCGTTATGGGCTGGACACCCAGGAATGAGGCGCATCCTTGCTTTGATCAAGTCCATCTACTATTGGCCTCAACTTCGGGACGACGTCGAAGCTTATGTGAAGACTTGTCTTGTATGCCAACAGGACAAGATTGAGCAACATGCACTCGGAGGGTTGTTAGAGCCGCTACCCATTCCAGAGAGACCGTGGGAGAGTATCTCTATGGACTTCATCACTTGCTTGCCAAAATCTGAAGGATTTGGCAGCATTATTGTCATCATTGACCGTTTTAGCAAATACGCGACATTCATACCTGCCTCAACGAACTGCACGGCAGATGAGACGGCGTGTTTGTTCCTCAAGAATGTTGTGAAGCATTGGGGAATTCCTTCCAATATCGTGAGTGACCAAGACCCACGATTCACGGGGAAATTTTGGACGGAACTATTCAAGCTGTTGGGATCAGACTTGAAATTCTCCACAAGCTTTCATCCCCAAAGTGACGGACAAACGGAGCGCGCCAACGCGTTACTGGAACTGTATCTTAGGCACTTTGTTAGTGCCAATCAACGGGATTGGGCGAAGCTGTTAGATGTAGCCCAATTCTCATATAATCTGCAAAGAAGCGAGTCCACCGCTAAGAGTCCCTTCGAAATCGTCATGGGGCAGCAACCCATGACTCCACATGCCTTAGCCACAAGTTATGAAGGGAAGAGCCCTGCTGCCTTTAAATTTTCCAAGGCATGGCATGGACAGGCGGAGTTGGCCCGAGCCTACCTGAATAAGGCGTCTAAAAAGATGAAGAAATGGACTGACAAGAGGAGGAGGATGGTGGAATTCCATGAAGGAGATTTGGTCCTTGTTAAACTATTGCCCCAACAATTCAAGTCCTTGCGGAAGGTTCATAAGGGGTTGGTGTGGAAATACGAGGGACCATTTCCCGTCCTAAAGAAAGTTGGTAAGGTGTCGTACAAGCTACAACTCCTTCCAAAGCTTAAAATCTACCTGGTCTTTCATGTAAGCACGCTGAAACCCTTCCATGAAGACAAGGAAGACATGAGTCGGAGAAAATCCAAGAGGGCGCCTACCGCAGTGGTAACTTCCTTTGACAAGGAAGTGGACTTGATTTTGGCGGACTGCTTGATCCGACGAAGAGGCGTACCAAGTTATAGGGAATACTTGGTCAAATGGAAGAATGCCTCGGATGAAGAAACAAGCTGGGAACCCGAAGAATCTTTGTAGCAGTTCAAAGATGACATCGAGAGGTTCAAGCTTGAAGGCGCGACGAGGGAGTCGCGAACTTAAGTGGGGGAGGGTGTCACGTCCCGCCCAAACTGTCCCTAAAAATCCAAATAAATAGCGGTTGCCTAAAGAATCTAGGCTTTTCTACATTGAAAATTCTAGAGTTGCCTAGAGAAGTCTAGAAAGGGCTGGAGTTGGACGGACTCAACTCAAGCTTGAAGACCCTAGAATGTTCTAGAGCACACTGGAGGGTGCTAGAATGGGCTGGAATATTCTAGAACGCGCCGGAGGGTTCGGGAAGGATGTAGAAGCTGCTGGAAGCTTACGGAACGTCCCGGAAGGTGCATGAAGGAGCTAGACAAACCTAGAAGACTCTAGAGTTGGCTAGAAAGTCCTAGAGCCTTGTGGAACATTGTACATAAATCTAGAATACCCTTGTACATTCTAGAGCTAGAATAATCTAGAAAGTGGTGGCATAGTCTTAAGCTTAGAAGCCACACTATAAATAGACCACTTGGTCTTCATTTGCATTCATCCTTGGGAAATTGTAAGATAAACTCTCTCTAGAGCAATACAAAGCATTCTTTGCAAACTCTCTCTCTATTCTCTTTGGAGTTTCATTCGGTTTCAAAGGCAGGCTTAGTGCAACGGACGGTGCTAAGTGCCGCACGATCTCTACTTGAAAAATAAGGTCGTGACACTTGGCTTCTCATCAGTTTCAACGACTTCTGTGCAAGCTTAGATCCATAAACCTTATGGATCCAGCTTGAGGGGGAGTATTGGAGATAAAATTAAGGAGTAATTTAAAGAGTAAATTAAGGAGTGTTAACTTCTTAATTTAAGGAGTAAATCAAGAACCTTAATTCAAGGAGTAAATTAAGGAGTTATTATCCTTAATTTAAGGATTAATTAAAGGAGAAAAATAAGGAATTCTTAATTAAAGGAGTAAAACAAGGAATCCTTAATTCAATGAGTAAATCAAGGAATGTTTAATTCAAATAGTAATTCAATTAATAAATCTCCTTATATATAGCTATAGAATTGTAATGAAAAGATGAAAGAAATAATACAACTTTGAGAGAGCTTGTTTTATTTAGAAAGACATTTAGGCCTTGACGTGTTCAACTTAATTTTTCAACACATAAATACAAATGATGATCTTATTAAATCATAAATTTATAATACTTAAATCTTACTTGAACTATAATTATAGGATTGCGCCCTAAAAAAAAGATGGGAATATCATTTGCTAAATTACACATACAGTTTTTGAACTTGTCATGTCAAATAATTGACTTGCTTTATATATAAATAATTAACAAATAATAAAAACCAATAAAATCAAATTTTAATTAGACATTTAAATAATTTCTAATGACAATTAATCGATCCTGCCATAATTTGCATTACATGGTTAGATACTGCTCATAAAACATAAAGCTAAAGACGACGTACAGTCTTTTAACTTGTCATGTCAAATAATTGACTTGCTTTTATATATAAATAATTAACAAATAATAAAAACCAATAAAATCAAATTTTAATTAGACATTTAAATAATTTCTAATGACAATTAATCGAGCCTGTCATAATTTGCATTACATGGTTAGATACTGCTCATAAAACATAAAGCTAAAGACGACGCAACAAACAAAGAAAGCCGTACGTGTTGTATGTCATGTGAGCGCTTTTTAGTTTTAGAGCCTTAATTAAGAAACAAGGGGTTAAAATACCGTGTCTCATTCTTGATCAATGATCCTTCGTAATTGTCCAGCGAGGCAAATGTGTTTATGTGGCACCAAAAAAGTCTTTATGTGGTACCAAATAATTAGTTGAACGAACATCGGTTAATATCAGAGCTAAGATCGGGGAAGAAATGATAAAACTTCTAATAAATACTAATGTAATTTAAAAGATTCTTTAGCATCTGAAAAACAAACTAATACAGTTTAAATTATTATTTAATATCGGGGTTGGTTATTGATCGGTAACTTATTTGAAAAAATATACACAAAAATATTATATTTTTAAAGGTATATCAAAATTCTTTTTCTTTTGAAAAATAGTTAAGTTTAATCCATAATTACGATAAAATTACATAAATTAGGACTTATGAAAGTGAAATTTGGATCTAATTTTGATTGTAATAATATTTAATAGTGAGTAACATCAAAATAATAAACAGTAAAAAAATAAATAACATAAAATGATTTAAATAGTTTAACATTTTAATATAAAAAATCTATTACACTTACGATGATATATCGAGAAAAATCCATTAATAATCAAATAGAGACATAAACACTAATATTCAGAGAGCTTTACGAAATATACCAAAATCCAAAATATACTTAAAAAATAACTAACTCTAATTTACTGATAATATATATAGTAAGATAAATTAACACACTTACTATCTAATCAAATATTACCATACAAATAAGAGAAACTCCACCAATGGTAACAGAAATGGACAACTTGTCCTTAGGGGTTGATCTCCCTTTTTCTTTCTTATATTCTGCGGCTACTTGTGCTCTCTTCTCTGCTTTCTTTTGTTTATCAGCTGAAAATTTATCTTTGCTCACCTTTACGCAACCAATGTTGAATACATATATACATATACATATATATATGTAAGGCAAAAGTACAGGATATATACTTCATTGAAGTTAATACCCTTCTTCTGATAATAACCCTTTGTAACAACACCTGCCTTGAACCTAGCTACTTCAACCTCAAGTATACCTTCCTTTTTCTTAAAGACCCATTTGTTTCGAACAATCTTTTGGCCCTTAGGTGGTTTCACCAGTTCCCAAGTATGATTCTTATAACGCGATTCAATCTCTTTATTTAAAGCAACCACCCATTGAATAGACTCATCACAAGTGACAACTTCGTGATAACTAGAAGGTTCATGGATCTCAATAGACTCTAAAACAAACAATGCAAAAGAAACTAAGTCTGCATCTATGTACCTCTAATAGCGTCGAATCTCTCTTATTCCTTTACCTTTAGCGATACTATATGGTTGCTCATGTTTCTCTTTTGATACATTATGAGCAGAATCATCTATCTAATCCATATATGGCTGATCTAAAGTGCCCTCTTACACTTGACTAGGAGCTCCACTCTCAAGCTTCACCTGCTCACTAACACCGTGGTCTTTACCTACAATAATAGACTCTTTTTTTCTTTTCCAACATAGAAATTCATCAAACTTAACATCTCTACTAATAAAAAAATTTAGGTGATTTGGGTTCAACACACTATAAACTATAACCTTTCACCCTAAAAGGATACCTTAAAATATGCATTTAAATGTTTGGGCTTAAGTTTACCATCATTAACATAAGCATAAGTAGGACAACCAAAACTTTCAAATCAGAATAATTAGCAGGAGTATCAAATAATACCTCAAATAGAGTCTTCAACTCAATTGCAGTTGATGGAGACTGATTCACCAAATAGAATGCATGGTTACAAGCTTCAGGCCAAAAAGATTTATACAAGTCAGCTTGAAAGAACATATAAACCAGCTCTTTCTAAGAGAGTCATATTCATATGTTCTGCTACTCCATTTTGTTGTGGTGTATGATGCATATTGCAATGTCTTACTATGCCATTTCTTTCATATAACTCATTAAACTGAATTTCACAAAATTCCCATTGTCAGTCCTCAAATGCTTGATTTTCTTGCCTGTTTGATTTTCTATATAAGCCTTGAATTTTACAAATTTTGAGAACGCATCATTCTTATTCTACAAAAAATACACCCAAACATGATGGGAGAAGTCATCAATAAAAGTCAATATATACCGGGCACCCTTAGACATAACACGAGAAGGACCCTAAAGATCTAAATGCATATAATTAAAACTACCTTTCATTTTATGGATGGTTGTACTAAACTTGACCTGCAATGCTTTCCATAGACATAGTGCTCACAGAAATCAAGCTTTCCAATTTTTTGACCACCAAGCAAATCACATTGCTCAGAATCTTGATCTGATAAGGACGAAATCGAAACATTGCCAATAAAAGTGCTACCTTGAAACACATAAATGTCACGCGATAATTTCCCTTTAATAATAACGAGAGAACCCTTACGAGCTCTTAAAACTCCACATTCAGCTACATACTTATATCCTAATGACTCAAGAGTACCTAAAGATATCAAGTTCTTTTTTAAATCTGGATCATCTTTAAAAATCCTAATAATACCATCATACATCTTAATTGGGACAGTAATAATACCAAAAACCTTGCAGAACACATTGTTTCCCATCAAGACAACACCATCATCAATAGAACGATAAGAGGAAAACCAGTCCCTACTAAGGCACACATGGTAAGTGCAACCCAAATCAAGCATCCAAACATCTCCAAAAGAACCAATAGATACTGATAAAACATTTTCACCTTCGGAGCTAGAACTATCTGCAACACTAGTAACATCAATAGTACCAGAAGATTTTGTGGAAGATTTTCCTTTACCTTTGAGTTTCAAACAATTTACTTTCCAGTGCTTTTCCTGACGACAATAGTTGCATTCATCTTATCTTTTTCTAGATTTGGATCTAGGCTCGCCTCTAGTAGACACATTTTTCATCAATTATTTGGAAATCAAAGCTACTTTGATATCCTCTAAATAAATAGTATCTCGCCTATATAGAATGGTATTAACAAAAATGTTCAAATTAATGAGGTAAATAACATAACAAAACTAAGGCCTAATCATCATCATCAATCCTAAGACCACTATTTTTTAGATCATGAATAATTTTACTAAATTCATCAAGGTGATCATTTAAAGGTGTACCTTCTAACATTCTGAATGTTTACAAAGGCTGCTTCAAATATAACCAACTTGTCAAAGACTTTGTCCTATATAAATTCTCCAATTTAAGCCATAACCTAGTAGGAAATTTCTCATTAGACAAGGATAACTAAATTGAAGTGAGAGCATTTTTCATCAATCAATTTATCATTACCTTCAAGTGCCTTAAAAATCCCTTCTTTAACTAATACAACCCACATATTCATTCGCCAGAGATTGAAATCATTCCTACCATTAAATTTCTCAATTTCGTATTTTGCCACCATGATTGAAAACACAATATTAAATAAACAGAAGCACAATAATAAAAAATAGCAAACTTGATCAATTCCAATAGATAATAGAATAACCTAAAGCTCTGATACCAATTTGCTATAAATTAGCACTTGTGGAAGGGAAGTTGGGATCCAATTTTGGTTGCACAAATATATAATTATGAGTAACAGCAAAATAATAAGCAGTGAGAAAATAAATGACACACAATATTTTAAGTGGTTCAACTTTTCAATGTTAAAAGTCTATCTATTGATGATGACACACTAAGGAAAATCTACTAATAATCAAATTGAGATACAAACATCAATATTCAGAGAGCTTCACAAAATATACCAAAACCCAAAATTCACCTAGAAAATAACTCCCTATAATTTAATGGTAATATATATAGAAAGATAAATTAACAAACTTGCTATTTAATCAAATATTACCATAAAAATGAGCGAAACTCTACCAACAGTAGCAGAAATGGACAACTTGTCCTTGGGGGTTGATCTCCCTTTTCTTTCTTTTATTCTACGACTGCTTGTGTTCTCTTCTCTATTTTCTTTTGTTCAAAAACTAAATTCTTTTCTTTGCACTCAACCTTCACAAAACTACTATTGAAAATATATATAACATATATATATATATATAGGTAAGGCAAAGGGATAGGGTTTTAATGAATTTTAGGCGTGAAGTTTTTTGGCCACAATTTAGCATAAAAATTCAAGTTTAACTAAGTTGATCAAGTTTGGTCAATGTAAGATATTAATGAATAATTTTTTTTAAAATAAAATGATAAGCTTGCTATTTTGTTATTGTCAATCATCATGTGTATTCTATTTCAAAAAATTTAAATATTTTTTTTAAAAAAAAAAAGACAACTGATTTACTCCTCACTAAAGTAATGTACTAATGATGTATCTATATATAATTTTATTACTAATTTATACCTTTATAAAAAAAATTAAATTACCATATAAATTTTTTAACCGTTTAGTATCACAAGTAGTTTTGTCTACATCAATTCCTAATGAATAAAAAGAGAGAAATAGATAAAGTAGAGTAAACGAGTTTGGAAGAGGATGCAAAAAAGGGTGTTTTTTTGTTTATGTATAATCGGATTGTGTTTAAAACTTTAGAAGCAAAATGTTAGGTCTCAATCAGAGACGAACAATGGAGTTAAGAAGGATATTGTTTTAGTTATAATTCTCTAGGCTCTCTTTTCATTTATCTTGGTTTTTTAATACATTCAAAAGACAAATTAAGTAGTAGATACGTGTATGAAAGCTTAGCAAACACATGGACACAAAAAAATTTTACACTTGTCATGACATACGTAATACAAAAGATAGATGTTATTACACTTGGAAAACATATAAGCAGCAGCTGATAATGGCAAGAAACATAGGTAGTAGGCATATGCAACTTGTGGTTGGTGGCTCCTACATGCATGCTTATGCTGTAGAGAAGTACGTAGGATTATTTTTAGGTATCCTTGAAGTACGCCTTAGTGTAACATTACCTTCCTATTTAGAATGAACCTTGTCCTTAAGGTTTAAGACTGTTCCTTTATTTGTTGAGAATCTTCCCAAGTAGCTTCTTCTTCGAGCAATTTTTTCCATTTAACAAGGTTTTCTTCTATGAATATGGACCCTTTCTTTACCCATCATGAGTCTAAAATTGCCTCTGGTTTGATGATCAGCTCTCCATAAAAAAAATTGGTGGCAACTCAGAGTTGGAAGCTTGATCTTCACCAATATATTTCTTGAGCATGGACACATGGAAAACTGGATGTATGCGAGAGTTGGAGGGTAATTTTAGTTTGTAAGCGACATGACCAATTCATTCCTTAACTTCATAGAATCCATAATTGTGGCGTGCAATATTTTAGTATAGTCTTTTAAAAACTGAATGTTGACGGTAAGGATGTAATTTGAGAAAGACAAGATCACCAATATTGAATTCAATTTTCCTTCATCGTGTGTCTACCTGTTGCTTCATTTGATTATTTGGAGTAGACAAATTTTCTTTAAGTTGTTTAAGTGTTGTATCTCTTGAAACCAATTGTTGATCTACCTTATTAATAGAACAGGTACCTTGGTTATAGTGTGGAATTGTAGGAGGAAGTCATCCATAAAAATCCTCAAAAGGTGTCATTTTAATGGAAGCATGGTATGTGGTATTATACCATAATTCAACCCATGGAATAAAGTAGGACCATTTACAAGGTTGTTGATGGACAAAGAAATGAAGGTATTGTTCCACACATATATTCAAAACTTTTGATTGGCCATCTATTTGAGGATGATATGTTGAGCACTTTTTTAATTTAGTTCCAGAAAGCTTGAGGAACTCCTTCCAAAATTGGCTGATAAAAATTGGGTCACGATCATTGATAATAGATCTTGGCATGTCGTGAAGTTTCACTATTCCTTCAAAAAACCTTTCAATAATCGTCTTGGCTATGTATGGGTAGGACAATGCTATGAAATGATCATATTTACAAAGTCTATCCACTATAACTTAGATAGCATTTTTGCCATTGGAAGAAGGGAGACCTTCAATAAAATCCATTGTTATATCATCCCAAATCTGACAAGGAATAGGAAATGGTTAAAGAAGTCTTATAGGTGATAAAGTTTTTATTTTGACTCGTTGGGACTCTTGGTAGGAAGCTACATAATTATTTATAGTATTATACATTGAAGGAAAATAGAATTATTTAGCCATTAATTTATAAGGTCTAAGCACACCCGAGTGTCCTCTTAATTTAGAATTGTGAAACTTCTACAACAATTTATGAATGATCAGTGATTTAGGGGAAAATGGTACTCTATCTTTGTAGAAAATCATGTCATTTTTCTATAAATAAGGAGCTCTTGGTTTGTCATGTGATTGTTTGTCATGGTGTCCCATATGTGAGCCTGTGTAGTGAACATTATTTCAAGAGTTGGATTGTCTGTAAGCCGAGATAGAGTATCAGTTGCATTATTTTGTTTTCCCAGTGTGTATGTGATATCATAGTCATACCCTAATAGTTTAGAGACCCATTTTTGTTACTCTGGTGTGGTGATGTGTTGTTCCAACAAGTATTTGAGGCTTGTTTGGTCAGTTTGAATATAGAACCTGTGACCTACCAAATATGGTGCCAAGTTTGGATGGCCTATACAATGGCTAGCATCTCCTTAGAATAAGTGGATCATGATTTTTTTGAGGGGCCTAATGACCTACTCATGAATGCAATAGGCCTTCCTTGTTAGGAAAGAACTGCCCATATACCATCTTTGGAAGCATCAATTTCAATGACAAATGATTCTTTAAAATTTGGCATGGCAAGTGTTGGTGTAGTAGTCATGGCATGTTTGAGTTTTTGAAAGGCATCGTTAGCTTCATTTGAGCATCCAAAGTTTCCCTTTTTGAGGAGATTGGTTATAGGGTGAGCTATGATTCCATAGTCATGAAAAAACTTCCTGTAATATCTTGTATGACCTAAAAAACCATGTAACTCAAAAATGTTAGTAGGTTTAGGCCAATCAAGCATTTCTCTAACATTTCCTTGATCGAACTGTATACCCCATGGTGTGATAATATGACCAAGATATTCTAACTCCTATTACCCAAATATATATTTCCTTTCTTTGAGAAATATTTTGTGCTGCTTTAATATTTCAAAGGTTGTTTTGACATGATCAAGATGTGTTTTCAAATTAGGGCTATACACCAATATATCATCAAAGAAAACTAAGGAAAATTTTCGAAGATAGGAATGAAATATGGAATTCATAATAGCTTGAAATGTAGAGGGAATTGTAGAGGCCAAATGGCATAACCAAATATTCATAATGGCCATTGTGGGTATGAAATGCAATTTTTTACACATGTGGGGTGTACTCGTACTTAGTGGAAACCTACTTTCAAATCGAGTTTTGTGAAATAGGAAGCTCAATAAAGTTCATCAAGCATGTCATCAACAATTGGAATGGAAAATTTATCCTAGATGGTTACTTTATTGAGCACCCTATAATCAGTGCAAAATCACAACGTGCCATCTTTTTTTTAACCAACAATATTGGAAAGGAAAAAGGACTAGTGCTAGGTTGTATAAATCCTGATTTCATCATTTCATAAAATTGTTTTTCAATATTATCTTTTTCAAAATAAACATACATGTATGGTTCTAACATTAATGGGCTCAATTCCTTCTTTCAAGTTGATGTGATGGTCTACCATTTGGATGAGAGTTACTTGCTTAGGTTTTTGGATTATATCTCCATAATCTTACAATAATTGTTGAATGTTATGGTGGTACTGTTAAAGAGATGAGTTTATGAAGGATTGAAGGCATATAACAAAGGTTGACCTCCATGTCGAAGGTCTTTAGAAACTGATTTTACTAATGTGCACCTTATAGCCTTATTGTCAATTCCCTAAAGCTTATAACTTTGGTTTTTCCATGTGAACTTTATATTTGATTGTTTCTAGTTGCATGAAACTGTTCCCAACTATTCCAACCATTGGATTCCTAACACCACATCTAAGCCATTTTATGATAAGGCATATAGTGTGATGATAAATATAATACCTTGGATTAAGATCAAAATATTCAGGGAAGGATGTTAGTTGTTCTTTCACTGATGAAATTATGGATGGAACCACTATCAATGAGGACAATCAATTCATGATTATTGATCACAACTTTAACTCTCATGGTTTGATTGGAAAACCATTCCCTAAGAGTATGAAGAGATATCTATGGCTCATCATTTTCAGAATCTTCACTACATCCTTCTAACATCAGTAGTCGAGAACTTCTACATTTATGAGTTGGGGTAAATTTTTGATCATAATTGAAACAAATTCATTGAACCTTTTTTTGTTGATTTTATCCCATAATAACCGTTTTACCAATGTGGTTGGTTTAAAGATTGTTACTGGTGTAGGTTCAATTAAGATTTGATCATGAGGTTTATTGAATTTGCATTGACAGCTTAGCTGATCGTCTCACAATCGATCTAAGCAAATAGCTTATTTCAATGTTTTGGGTTTAAACATACAAATTTCATCTACTATGTATGCTTTAAGTCCTCCTATGAATGATCCTACTAATGCATTTTGGGTCCAAACCTACACTCGATTGCCTAATCTTTCAAACTCTTTTTGGTAATCCCTTAAGAAGCCAACTTGTCTGATCTTTGATAGAGTTTCATCAGAGTTTTCACAATCTATAGGCCCAAAGTGTGCCCATAGTTCTTCTATAAACATTTCTCATGTAACCTCGTTACTTTCTTCTTTGTAAGCATGGCACAGCCACTGTCACCAGTTGTTTGCCTCACATTTAAGATGAAAGGAAGCTAGTGAAACCTTTTGTACTTTTATTGTGCCCTGATATTCAAAGAATTGCTCCTCTAGTAAGCCATTCGATAGGATTATTTCCTATGTGGCAAGAAACATAGGCAGTGGATACATGCAGCTTGTAGTTGGTGGCTGCATAATGGCTACATGGTGGTTGGTGGCTCCTGCATGCATGCTTATATTGTAGAGAAATACTTAGGATTTTTTTAGGTATCCTTGAAGTATGCCATAATGTAACACAAAATTGGTCTCGATCACTGATCCCCTAATTGATTTATAAAGCAATAAAGTCTTTTTATATTGGAACATTTGTATAGTGATATTATATAAGTTGTTACGCTAAAATTAATTTATTTAAAAAATCTCAACTTAACTTGATTATTGATTAGTTATATAAGTATTTAATCTAAGTTTAAATAACTAAAAATTCTCAACTTACCTTAATTATTAATTAATTAAAATAAGTTAGTTCAATTAGTTTATTAACCGTGCATAAGCTTAATTAATAAATTTTTTATATTTATTTTTGAAAAATAAAAAATATGATAGAGTTAAAACTTATAAACACAAAAATAACACATATTATAAATAATTCATGTATTTTTACTTTAAAAAAAATATTTGATACATTATTTCATATTAAGCACTATTTAAATTGAATATGACTATTTACATCCATTAAATATTGAACACTGTTCAAATAGACCCTTTCAATGTTATTAAAGTATTATTTTTATTATAAATTTTAATTATGCTATTCGGTGTAATTTTTTATTTTTTTATTTTTTTACCACAATACCACTATAAAAATTAAACTAAATGATAATATTTTTTATTAGTTTGCAAAATTATAATCAAATAATATTTCTACAAAACTTTGGTTTTATATATATAATTAATACCAATGGAAACTAAGTATATATATTCTCTTAGTTTATACTCGTATTAATTATATATATATATATATAAGTTTTAAAGTCAAAACTAATAATCTAAATGAGATAAATAGGATATTTTAAAAAAAATTAAATTTAAATTAATAAACTAATTCCAACCGTTAGATATGTAATTGCATATGAGTAATAAATGATTAATTAAATGAATGACACACGATTCAAGTAAAAATAACCTAGGAAAAAATGACTTAAACAAGACATGAAAGAAAAACTATTGGTCTCCTAAGATCACCTAATCTTTCACTATAAAAAAATAATGTTCTAATACGAGAGATCTTATACTATCATTAGAGTGATAATGCCTCAAATTTTAAAAAAAAATTTACAAAATTTTCTTATTTTCTATTATACTCAAATTAAAATCTATATTTGATCATTACATAATAGCAGAAAAAAAAACCAACATATGTTTAACAAATAGTTTAAATAATACAAATAATTGAAAAATAAAATATTAATTAATAGTAGAAAAATTAACATAATGTTGTCCTATGTTATTCAAGATTATTATATTCTTCTCCTCGTGTTATAATACAACACCTACATATATAATACAAAAATTTATACACATAAATAATAACACATAATAATTGAAAAAATATGAATAATAAATGTGTAGGATTAATAGAAATACTTACAAGAGTAAATGTACTGATAAAATAAAGAAAATTAAGAAAAAATTGTGTTTTGTAAGTGAGAAATAGGTATAAAAAAATTGAATATTTTGCTCAAAAAATAGGGGATCTAAAAGATAACAGCCGCTGGAATTAGTGGTTGTAGGTGGCCGGAAAATGAGAAAGAGTGGAGGAGAAGTGGAGGAGGTTTTAGGTTTTTGAGAGTTATGTAGCGCTTGAAATAGTTTCTGTCTAAAAAAAATGAAATATTCACGTGTATAACATCAGTTCTACGTGTCAACCGACGCTATCCACATAGTTCGTAGAATGTAGCGTTAGTTTAACACGTCAACCAATGCTACGAACTACGTAGATAGCATCAGTTTTTCAACGAACCGACTTTAAATCTTGACTTAAATAATCATTTTTGTAGTAATGTTTAATTTGTGAAACTGAGAAGTGTGGAAGAGTCATGTGACAGTCTGTGAAAATCTGAACGTTAAGGAAATAAAATAAGAGATGGGAATTTACTATGTTATGTATTTATGGTATGAAATCGGAACTTACTATACTATAAATAGTCTGTGAAATAGTAGTTTTTTTAATTCATTTAAGATTTAATTAATCGAATAAAGAAATTTTAAATTTTGTCTAAGAAAGAGGCTAAATTGTTTTAAATAATATAAATAAGGTAACTTAGATGCATTCGTGAAACCAGAAATCCAACACTCCTAAAATTGAAAAATAAAAAAATAATAATACTAACAATATTAACTCATATCTTTTGAATCAAACACGAAGGATGTTAATTTTATTATAATAAATTTTAATACGATATTTGAAATAATTTATCAAATAATTAACAACCTTTTGCAAAAATCTGGAATAACTATAATTTCATCATGCATTTTTATTTTGTATTACGATAATATATATATATATATATTGTAAGTATTGAAATAGCGTGGTTTCAAACCTTGTAAATTAAAATTTATTGTTGATCATATTATACCTTTTAATTACGTATTCGACCTTTAAGGAGGAAATAAAAAATGAAATGCTAAACTGTCTACATATAAGTAAACTGGTAAAGGACTGGGCACTATATTTATCCTAATTTTATAAAATGATATTTGATATGATTAACTCTAATATATTATTCTACAGTTTCAAGTCAAAGTCGAATCATATATAAATTTAAGTAAAAAAAATTTAATATAATATTTATTTTGATAATTTTTAGCAACAATAAATTTTTTTATAATGAGAAAAAAATATCAAAGAACTTTGATATTCAACTTCTTACTATCATGAAAAAAGTGATACCCCAAGTATATAAGGTATGAATGGTTGCCTTCTATACACGAGATTAAAGGTTTAAATTTTACCTGGTCTCTATGTCGGATTAAGTTACAGTTATATCGTTAACATTCAATCTCTAATAATCAAGTTTAAAAAAAAAACTTTCTTGCTGTTGAAGTAATTAGCTACATACCTTCCTCAGTACTACTTGTCACTGAGCATGGAATACTAATGTTTGATAATTTCAAATCAGAAGCGATATGTAAATGTGACTTAGTTAGCTGCTTCATAATTGTATTAATTTGTTATATATTTTTAAAGCCAAAAGCTGCTTATTACTGAAACTGCAATGATCGATGTGTGTAAAGTTTTTATTAATTAATCTCTTAATAAAAGATAATTTTGTTTAAGATGTTCAATGAATAAAATTGCACAAGACGCTAATGAAAATGGAAAAAAGTGTTTCCATTTATCATATGTATGTGTTTGATAAATGTCTATATATTTATGCGTTTGATAATGTCTATATTGAAATTTGAGGGAGTGCTTTTTATTAAATGTGTTTAAATTAAAGTGAGGTATTATAAGTTTATACCAAATAAAAACCAACATCTCTTCCTTGCAATAGAAGCATCAAGCGACATTAATTAGTTGTTTTCTCAATGGTGATTATATGTATATTAACTTTTTTTATTTGTAATTCAATAATTTTTTACCTTTATTTATACGTGTCAACAAAAATCGTAGCGTCGGTTGACACGTAGAATCAACGCTACATCCACTAGGGGTGTCCATGGTCCGGTCCAATCCGGTTTTGCCTAAAAAATTTTTATCCAAATCGGACCATTTGGCTATCTAAAATGTTATAACCGAATGGTTTGGTCTGGTTTGGTCTGGTTTGGTTAACGGTTTTGAACCGTTTTGAACAATTAATAATACATAAATATGATTCAATTTAATATTATATAATTTAATAGGATACAATCAAATATAATACTCATTTATCATCATACATATATAGATATTATTGTTAAATACATAAATAAATACACAAGATATTATCAAAATCTAAAATAAAAAAAAGATTACATGAAGAAATGAATTCCAAATATCTCGTTTACACAGAATTCTTAAGCATATACAAACATCCACACTCACAATCAACAACAATATATCATTAGATAATAATATTTAAAACTTACTCATTATTAATCATCAATGATCATTGTAGTGTCTTTAATGAACTCTACAATCAAACAAAATCAACATCTTCATAAATCTCTAGGTCATCATTGTATTCTGGTAAGAGGACATAGTCATTATTAATGGAAAAAACGGAACCAATTTTGACTACACTACCATTTTAGAACTCCTAAATGGATCAAGAATGCACCCACTTGTGCTAAAAGATGATTCTGATGCAACAATTGAAACTTGAATTGCTAACACATCACGTGCAATGAGAGAGGTGATAGGAAACCTAAAAGAATTTGCCCTCCACCATTTTAATATATCAAACTTATCCAACATGACATTTTCACATAGGGTGTTCAAATATTTCTCAACCTCGGTTTTCAACTCCAAACTATTTTTCTCCTCTAATCATTTAAGAAATTTCAACGTTCTTGCTTCCTCAGATGAAGGAATCCTTTCTATTACATCTTGTGATCGAGTCACATTAGATTGAAAATCCTTTCCATGCACTAACATATAGTAAGCTTTGAACATATCCATAAAAGTATTTTTTACATTATCTCTCAATTTTTGAACAATTTCTAAATCATAAATCTCTTCAAATAAGAATTTCAAATACTCTAATTTGTACCTTGGATCAAGTACAAATGCAACATACAACATCTTATTAGTCTTATCTATATTTCCCCAATACTTCTCAAATTTTGTTTTCATGCTAGTAGCCATATTTTTCAACAACAAGTCATCGGAACCACACCATATAAGTATTTGAGATTGAATGTTATGCAGTTCTGTTAAATATAAATTTGATTTGGTACATAAAGATGCACTGAATGCTAAAGTAGAGTAATAAAAAGTCTTCAAAAACTTGACAAAAACACTAGCATTCTTCCAATCATCTAATGTTGGCGGCCCAACATTCGATTGCTCCTCATGAAAATAAGAAATAAAGTTTGTTCCTTCCTCTTCTTCAAGACGATCAAATGCTTTTTGAAAATCTAAAGAAGATTTTAACATTAGATATGTGCAGTTCCATCTTGTAGGCACGTCTAGCATGACACTTCCTTTGGACTCAATATTTTCCTTAATAGAACACATTTTAAACTTTTGTAATCTTAAAGGAGAGGATCTAACATATCTCACAGTGCAACGAATACTTATAATAGTACTATGAAGATATTTAAGTCCTTCTCTTACAATCAAATTCAAAATGTGAGCATAACATCGCACATGAAAGAACTCTCCACTCATAACAAGTCCATCATTCCAATTTTTTAGCTTCCTTTTCAAGTATGACACAACAGTATCATTTGAGGAAGCATTATCAAGTGTTATGGTGAATACCTTACATATACCCCAATCACGCAAACTCTGTTCTATCACTCTCTCAATTGTATCACCTTTATGATTCTCAACTTGACAAAATTTTATAATTCCCTTTTGTAATTTCCAATCTTTGTCAATATAATGAGTGGTTAGACAAATATAATTAATATTTTGAATTGAATTCCAACAATAATTAGTAAGACAAACTCTTTTCTTTTCACTTATGAAAAAGTTCCTCAAACTTTTTTTCTCATCTAAATAAAGTTGAAATACATCTCTAGAAATTGTTTGGCGAGATGGCACATGAAACTTAGGACAAACTTCAGCTATAAAATCTTTAAATCCCTCATCCTCAACAAACCTAAAATAAAATGCATCAATAATAATCATTTTTTCCAAAGAAACTCTAGCATGTTTTGCATCAAATGATACAACAACTAATTTATGAGTTGTCGTATCATCCTCTCCTTTTTGTGTTTGGAAACTTAACATATTTTGTCCTTTATCTACTTCTTTAGGAATCTTCTTACATAAATTTTTTAGGTGATATATCATTTAATTAGTTTCATTCCTTGTGGGATGAGCATCATAACTTGTTTTACAATAATGACATGTAGCTCTAGGATTCTCCACATCATAGGGTAAAATATATGAAAAATGGTTCCATATTTCTGACCTAAAAGTTTTTGGTTTCTTCATATCAAATTTGTTATCGGGGTGAACATTACTTACTTCTATTCCCCTTTTTGAAGATGAGTCATTTAAATTTTGTGGTGGATTTTCCATTTCATTCGGATGAATTTTAGGTTCAATGTCTTCACTCATAGACATAGTAAAGTCTGTAAATTTACTTGGTCCAATAAACTCATGTAAATCATCACCTATATATAGAATATAGATTAGTACATATTCTTAATATATTCAAATATTACTTTTTGTACTTAATCAAAAATAATTTCAAAACTAAAATAATATGAGTCACGAAAGTGTAACAAATAATATTTTAAGACTGATATTTCACATATATGAAAGAACATTTAAAGTTTAAGTAATTAATATATTATAGAAAGTTTAAAGAATTTATTTTTATTTTCAGCTAAGCTTAATTATAAAGGAAACCTAAAGTTAAGGACATTTTGTGAATTTAGTTTTTTAAATAGCATTTACACGACTCATACACTGAAACAATCCAGGACATTACCTTAAATTTAAGGGCTTAACAAAATGTTTGGTGCCACTACATTACAAAGCTGGTAATTTTGTACAATTGAATGCTAATAAAAACTTTGTTTTTTATTATTAATTAACTTTGTCGAGTTCATTTAACATATAATTATCTGCATAAATATTTAGTTTATTACTGCATATATGATATCAGTTCTCAGACGTTAATGATTTAATAATACAGTTTGGTATTCAGAAACTTTATGCAATCTATAAAAATATTAATTTAAACATTGTTTATTGCAAATAATTAATAAAAAAATATGATGTTTATTGGACTACTATATATAACAAGATGTTTGTTCATCTGAAAATATATATAGCAAATTTTGACATATGATTTATTAAGACACGAATTTCTCAAAATAAATTTATTATTGATCTTAATGAGACAAATGTTTTCTCTCTCTATATAGATCATACATTATACAGGTTAAAAGAGCATTTTATGAAAGAAATACCGATAGGGCATTGAATTAAAGATATATCAAAATTATATACATAGATTTTGTTATGAATTTATAATTATATGTAGGACTTTAATTCTCTCTAACAATCTGAAATAATGTTCCTCATTGATGATCTTTATTTGAAGTCAATACTTGTCGCATATATTTGTTTTACTATCTCATATTATCATGTTTACATCAAATTAGCAACCGACGTACAAGTTAGTTGATACACACCACTCCTATTATTAAAAAAACTCCTTAACAATATCAATGTCCCTTAATTATACTTTCTTGTCACATCTAATGAGTATGTGTGCTTTAATAATATCTAGTTATGGAATATTGACTTATTTGTGTTGTTAGGTGTGTTTATATCATAAGTTGGTTCGAATTTGAATTAAAATCAAAACCGAACCAATAATATTGGTCCTTAAAAAATAAGAACTAATATGATTTAATAAGAACCAATAAAACAAAAACACCACAATTTATGTAAATTTTATGACAAAAATACAAATTAATTCATCTATATAAATCACCACAATTTAAATTTAATTAATTAAAATTTTAATCGATTAGTTACAGTTTGATCAATAAAATGTCAGTTCATATATTAAACCATATGAAATCAATTGCTTAAATTCTTGAAATTAATAATGATCAAATATTAATAAAATCAACTATATATATTTAATCTATAAAGAGAACTTAATCAAAATAATTAAGCTTTAAAAGAGGGGCAATGTACGAACAATTTACCTGAAGTTCTAAGTTTTAACAGTATTAATTAGTTTCCACAATTTAAAAAAAACTGAACTCTGTGAGAAAAAAATGTTCAGACTTCATAGTTCAGACTAACAAAAAAACGACATACCATTCAAATTTCAAAATTGTCATTCAGTTTATTCAGGAAAAAACTACTACCAGTAGTAGTAGACCACATACCTATTTTGTGATTTTCGTCCATGGTTGTCATGACACGATGCAACGCAAGGAGATGTGGTTCGTTGCTGGTGGAAGCGACGCAAGGAGAGGTGGCTAGTTGCTGGTGGAAGTGATGCGTGGAATAGTGGCTAGCTGCTAGTGGAAGCAACATGTGGAATAGTGACTAGTTATTGGTGGAAGCAACGCGAGTGACGATGGCTAGCTACTGGTGAAAGCAACGCGAGGAACGGTGGCTAGATATTGGTGGAAGCAACGCGAGGAGATGTAACTAGCTACTGGTAAAAACCATATGAGGAATGGTGGCTAGCTACTGGTGGAAGCACAAACGGCCAAACCCAGAGCCTAGACGTCGAATATAGAGCGCAGATGAAATGAGGAATTGCGATTTCTAAGGTTAGGGTTAATGACTTTATGCCTTAACTCGAAAGCAAAAAAAATATATATATATACCCCGGTTTATAATATTTTATAAAAAAAATTATTATTTAATAAAACCGTTCCGGTCCGGTCCCACTAGTTTATAATATTTTATAACCAGACCAGACCGTTTTAAAATTAGTTTTACTTAATACGGATCGGACCCGACCATTTCATTTATAAAACTGCTCAGTTTGGTCCGGATCGGATCAGTTTTTCAGTTTAAACCGGTTCGGCCTGGTTTTTGGACAACCCTAACGTCCACGTGTAACATCGGTTCGACTGGACGTAGCGTCGGTTCGACACGTCAACTGACACTATTTGTAACGTCGGTTCTACACCGAACCGACTTTAAATTCATTATAAGTTAGTTTTTTATAAAAATCAACTTTACATATTGACTTAAATACCCCTTTTTGTAGTAGAGCTACTTTACTTATGAGTTGTTGCTCTTTCATTTACAATATCTCGAAGGAAGGTGAATGAATGCGGAATGACATTTCGACCAACTCTCCTGAAGCTATCGAACCTATCCACGTAATAACCTGAAATGTTAGCACAAATAATACAAATGTTATGTGTGTTTTAGAAAGACTCATGTAACAAACAATCCTATCAAATGCTTCATCCAAATAAGAAAATGCAAACAATAAGCATAATGAAACCCTAAAACAATAAAAATTTCAAGCACAATTCTGAAATCAAAGATCCACAATTAATAAATAGGCTTAGATCTAAACTAGCATGATAGTGTAAATGTGTTAGATGAGATAATGAACTTAAGCCTAAATAAATAGGAACAAAAGAGTTCTAACGACTAGTTAGTAACGGCTAGTTTAATAACGACTAGTTTAACGGCTAATTTAGTAATGACTAGTTTCTTCTCTTTAATATATAAATATAACATTGGACATTAAGCCAAAAAAATCAATTTAAGGACTATCTTTTAAAAATTCAGAGAAAATCAACATGGTATCAGAGCAAATTCAAACCTTGCTCCAAATCAATCTCACAAACAAGAACTGTATCAATTTAAGAAATCTAGAAAATGTCACAACATATTGAGAGATTTACAGGTGTGTTGCTAAACGGTAAAAATTACCATCTTTGGGCACGCCAAGTGACTTTGGTCTAATCGGCAGGGATAAATTTGAGCATGTCACTGGTGAGAAATCAAAACCAAAATTTGAAGATCCAACACAGCCAACAGCTAAAGAAAAAAAAGAAATTTCTGAATGGAGAAAGAGTGACAATCTAGTCATGAGTTGGTTACTAGCAACCATGGAACCCCACATCTCTGATCTCATGACATATCTAGATACAGCTCGAGATATATGGGTTAAAGCCAAGACGATGTTCAGAAAAAAAGAAAAATACTCCCTCATATATCGACTTTAGCAAGAACTTCAACAGTTACAACAACAAAACCAATCTGTCACCAAACTATTCAGCCAAATCCAAAAAAAGAAGGATGAGATTAGAGTGTACCAACCTCTCACAACTGATCTTGATGAAATCAAAAGAAGGGAGAGTAGGATGGAATTTTCACCTTCCTTGCCCAGCTCGATTCAAGCTATGAGGGGGTACGCTGACAAATTCTTCTCATGGGTGAGCTGCCATCTATTGATGAGGTTATAAATATGGTTGAAAGATAAGAGACAAAAATAATAGTGATGGGTACTCAACTACCTGACAACCCCGAAGCCAAGGCATTCGTCACCAGATCTAACCTTAGGCCAGAAAATTGGGGAGACCAAGCAATCAATCGCTGCAATTACTGTAAGACGCAAGGACACATGCGCGAGGAATGCTAGCATCTCAACCCTCATCTCCGGCCAAAGGGAAGGAGAGGTGGTGGCTTCGTTAGAGAGGGAGATAAGCGACAAAATCGGGTATAGAGTAGAGAGAAAATGGGTTACTCTACACAAAAGGAAAAAAAGGATATGAGTATAAATGAGGTTGGAAAAGAAATAAAAGGTGAGATGGATATGGATCAGAAGAGGCAGTTGTATACACAATTATCCGTGATGTTTCAAGGAAAAACTCAAAAAACCTCTGGTATGATTACAAACCTTACTCAAAATTCTTTAAATTCAAATAGATTCTTGATTCATGTTCAACTGATCACATAACTGGAAATAAAAACTTACTCAATAATTATAAAAAAATTGAGACTAAAAAATTTGTAATCGTTGCAAATGGTGAAAAACGGAAATTTTAGGAAATGGTTCAATTTGTCCCCTTTCAAGAAAAATTTCAAATGTTTTGCATGTTAAGAATTGTACATCTAACTTGTTATCCACTAGTAAAATCACCCGAGACTTAAATTGTGAAATTACATTTACATCCAAAAATGTGATTTTTTAGGAATTGATAATGAAGAATATCATTGGTGAAGATTTTCTAGAAAATGGGCTTTATATTTTGAGTGAAGAAAAATGCAACTTCAATATTAAAAAAGAAGAAGAATTAGGGACTCTTTGGCATAAGATAATTGGACATCCTTCCGATAAGATTTTGAAATATATTTTTGATTTCAAATAACTAGATTATAGTAGTTGTGAAATTTGCAAATTAGGAAAGCACACAAGGTTACCATTTAGTATTTTTGGTCGGATGTTGTTCTCACCGCAACATATTTAATTAATAGATTGTCAAGTGCCAATTTGAATTTCAAAAGCCCACTAGAAATCCTCTACCAAGAAAAACTCAACATCTATCATTTAAGGGTATTTAGATGTACAAGTTATGTGCACAAAAATAAACAACACAAGTTAGATTATACATCAATCAAAGCTATTTTCTTGGGATATTTATCTCCAAAAAAGGGTTATAAATGCTATGATCCGGTTAATAAAAAACATTACATTTCAAGAGATGTGACATTCCAAGAAAATGAGCCATATTACAAAACACTAGAAAAGGACTAATAATCAAGAGAAACCAAATGAATTTACATTTCCATTTTTTTTATTCTGAAGAAGGAAATACAGAAGTAGAAAATGAAAATGAAATAATCAATGAGAATGAAGAGGAAGAAACTTCTCAAAGTGAGGGGGAAGATGGTACTACCAAAATAATATCATTGAGAAGATATAATCAAACTCCACAACCTACAACTAAATTACAGGATTTTGTAACATATGAGGTAAAATATCCTATCCAAAATTATTTATCTTATGAAAATGTTACACCCTAATATAGGACTTATTTGACCTCAATTTCCAAAGAAAATGAGCCAAATAACTATGAGGAAGCAATAGGCCAACTAGTATGGTGCAAAGAAATATAAGAAGAACTTAGAGCACTCAAAAAAAATGAAACATGGGTAGTCGTACAACTACCCGAAGGAAAGAAACCCATACAATGCAAATGGGTATATAAGATTAAGTTTAATAGTGATGGTATTATTGAAAGGTACAAAGCACGATTAGTGCCAAAAGGTTACACTCAAACCTATGGTGTAGATTATCAAGAAACATTTGCACCCATGGCCAAAATGAATACCATTAGGATTTTATTTTCTATAGCGGTAAACCAAAATTGGATCTTACATCAAATGGATGTCAAGAATGTTTTTCTCCAAGGAACGCTTGAAGAAGAGGTATATATGATGCCTCCACCTGGTCATAAAAAAGAAAAAAAATCTAGCCTAGTGTGTAGGTTAAAAAAATCTATTTATGGACTAAAGCAATCTCCACGAGCATGGTATGGAAAACTAAGCTATTATTTAATTTCTTGTGTTTTTAAAATTAGTAATGTCGATCACTCATTATTTTCCAAAAATTATGGTACCTTCACAACCATAATTCTAGTATATATAGATGACATAATAATTACCAGAAATAATTTGGAAGAAATTAAAAAAGTGAAAATGAAATTAAAAGAGAATTTTGATATCAAAGACTTAGGTTTACTAAAATATTTTCTAGGAATAGAAATAGCACATTTACCCAAGGGACTCTTTATTTCACAAAGAAAATATACACTTGACATATTGAAAGAAACTGGTAAATTAGGGAGTAAACTAACATCTACACCAATAGTAGTAAATGAAAATTAAATATTGAGGATGGCAAACCTTTAGAAGACATAAGCCAATTTCAAAGACTTGTAGGAAAATTAATTTATTTAATGGTAACCCGACCAGACATTTCTTTTTCGGTAAGCCAAATTAGTAAATTTATGCATGCACCTAGAACACCACATTTAGAGGCTATACATAGAATTTTAAAATATTTAAAAGGGACACCTAGTAAAAGAATTATCAGGAAACGTAATAATTCTAGCGAAGTGTGTGGCTACTTTGATGTAGATTGGGCTGGTATCTTTGATAGAAAATCAACCATCGATTTTTGCACGTTTGTAGGCGAAAATTTAGTCACATGGAAAATCAAGAAACAGAATGTTGTGGCATGATCAAACACCAAGGTAGAATATCAAGCCATGGCATCAACCTCAAGCGAGCTAACTTGGATAAAAAAACTTCTTTTGGATATCAGAATTAAAATTCAAGAACCAATGAAGATGTTTTGCGATAACCAAGTGGCGCGACATATAGCATCCAATCCGGTGTTTCATGAGAGAGAAAAAACACATCAAAGTGGATTGCCACTTCATTCGAGAAACAATTCGAGCAAAGGAAATTGAAACTCCATTTGTGAGAAGTGAAAAACAATTGGCGGACATCTTCACCAAAGGTTTAGATCCGAAATCATTTGAATAAAATTTAAGCAAGTTAAGGATGACCGATATCTACACGCCTAACTTGAGGGGTAGTGTTGAGAATAATTAGAATTCTAACAGCTAGTTTAATAACGGCTAGTTTAGTAATAGTTAGTTTAACGGCTAGTTTCTTCTCTTTAATGTATAAATATAACATTGGACATTAAGCCAAAAATTCAATTTAATGACTATATCTTAAAAATTCATAGAAAATCAACATAGAGAAAATAATCAAAAAGACCTTGTGCTCATAAAAACAACTTTGTAATTGTGTGTGCAATTTAGAGAGATAAATTATGTATTTATAGAAAACATAAAGTGTAAAAAAATCACTCATCTGATGTGGCACAATTTCACAAGTAGTTGGCTGATAAATGAGATTAAAAATTGAATCAGAGAAGAAAAAATACATCAATTGGTAATAGCATGATCGATTCCTCTATGAGATGGATCAATCCTTCCCAAAAATAAGTTACGCCAATTAGACAAGGGATCGATTTGTCTCATATGGAGATAGATAGCTCTCTCTAGACCTTCTTTAAGTTATGAAGAATTAACACGATAGATTAAGTTTTGAAAATGTATCGATCCTTCCAAAGGGAATGGATCCATTTATAGAGAGGATCGATCCCTTGTGTAAAACTAGTATGTTCGATTTTATGCAATAAAGGGATGATAGATTATAGATCGATCCATAGTGGGGTTGATCCATCTATTATAGGAATCAATCCATCAAGCTAAAAATGCTAAAATCTTAATCATATCAAAAGTCTATATTAAATGCACTTAAATGTATGCAACAATATCTGAATGTAAGTCATTGGAGCATTGTAACTATGCTGTGATACAAAACATCTTGATACTTGTTATAAGAAGTCCTAAGAGCTCACAGATTACAATATGAAAGTTACATCCACAAAATTACCAAACACTCGTGAACCTCTCAAACTCCCTCTTTGGCATTTCTGTGGGACAAAACAATGCTTTTTCACTACAAACTTGCTCAATAGATTAGTAAATAAAATTTCATCACTACTACAAAATGGGGTATTTAAGTTGATATGTAAAGTCGGTTTTTGGAAAAAACCGACTTATAATGAATTTAAATTCAGTTCGGTGTAAAACCAACACTATCCATATAGGACGTAGCATCGATTGACGTATCAAACCGATCCTGCCAATACTTTGGTTTTATATTTATAAAACTCTCGCAAGTGCACGAATCATTTTCATAGAAAATGATAAGTATACTCCCAAGGTCGATCTAAGGAAGGAATGTATGTGGTTTTTAATTTATTATTCAAACTTTTAAAAATGAAATTAAATCCTAAACATCTTGTCATGATATTTTGGGTTTTATGTTTTGAATCTATAGACATAAAAAATAAACATAGATTCAATAAACATTTATGCAAATTTTATCATTTATAATAGTGGAGTATTTATGGAAATAATAACTAAGTTAATTATGTTTGCTCATATTATTTAGGTTATTAAACATATGAATTGATATTTATTGATTCTCTTTTTTTATATGAATACCACCTTTGGTGGTGTTAGATATTCTTTGTTAACTAAATAAATCAATTAACACCTATGGGTGGGGTTGATAACTAATTTGGTTAATTAAATTAATTCCTTTTTCTAAGAGATTGAAAATGAACCATTTAAATGTCATCTTTAATTGGGTTAGATAGTTTAACTTTATTCAAGGTGTCCAAATTAAACCTAAGAATTTAATTATGTAAGTACTAACTTTCAAGTTTAAAACCACTACTGAAAACATAATTTCAATACATTTTCAGATAATAATTCTAATAAAAACTTTTGAAATAGAGATTCACTCTAACTACCGGACGATTGTACCAACAAATAAAAAAACACTACTTTAAATCAGACCGGATAACTAAACCATAAAATATAATTTTTAGATTTAAGTTTGTAATGAAAAATAATATATTTCTCTCTAACATTCTTAATATAAAATGTTGAATATAAATAAAATCAATTCATTTTAGAGATTTTTACCTATTTAATATTTCGCGAGCATAACAACATTATTATTACATCATGTTTACAAACAGCCAGCAAAGTTAAATTTAATCACAGACAAATTAAATATAACATGTAAGAATAAAGCATAAAAAATAACTATAAAGAAAATAAAATCCTTACAGTACTTTGTTGCTATTCCCGTTGCTGGAAAACCTCCAAGCGGGATTTGCACTCCCATTTATTGAATCGAAAAGTAAATAAATTACAAAAACATAACTAGTTCTTCTCAAAAAGAGAAGAACTCTAAAACTAAGAAAATCTAAAAACTAAGAAAACTAGAAAAAATAAAAAAATAAAAAAAACTAAAAAATGAGAGAAAGAAAGAGAAGAGAAGATGTGTTTTGAGGTGTGTTTAGTTATGAAGAGAATGGGGGTATTTATAAGTGAGGAAAAGAAAAAAAAAGTGGGTGAAAAAATGATTAAAAATGGAGGAAACGTGTAGTAGGTGAAGATGAGATAAGGTGATGTTAGCAAGTAGGTGGCTCGCGCGAATTGGGGCGTAGATGTGCAGCGGCGCGCGCGGACTACATCAGAGGCGCGTGTAGAAAGCAGAATGCGCGTAGGATCGGGCGCTAATGGATGCGTTGGCCGACGCGGTTGGGCGGCTACGTGACCCATTTTTTCCAATTTTTCCATATTTTTTTACTTTTCCTCATTTATATTTGAATATATTTGTGATGTATTGCCTCCAGTATTCCTATTTAAGTCTTTAAGTTACGTTTTTAAGCAAAAATACCTGAAAAACAATAAAAATACTCGTGATTCCGAAAAAAACAAATTTATATAAATATATGATAAAATCATATAATTATATATATTTTTAATTAATTAATGTTCATAAAATAATGGTACATTTAGTGCTTTTTGAGCACTCATCAGTATCGAGATCGAACAATGATGTAGTCATAGATTACTTTCCCATTATTTATAGATTTTTTAATGGGGATTTAGGTGAATATGGTTCCAAGTTAATGCCAGATAAAAAATATTTTGGTTATAGTTTTCCTTGGGATGGTCTAGAAGGAGGAGGTACTTATGATATTTTGGCTTTGAACGCATTTTATTTGGCGGTTTTCTCGATGTTAAAACACCATTGGAAACACATCACATTATGGAAAAGTAGCATGCGTCTTCCAAATATATGATGGGATGTTAACGAGATTATCTATGGTTAAATTCAAAATTCAGAAGTGCATTTATGAGGTATTATGTTGGCACTGATGATCAAATTCAAGGCTCGATAAAATGGTTTCTAACTAAAATCAATGAATTTTGCTAAGGAAATGACTCAACTATTAAGAAGTTTAAGCTTAGTGTTGTATTGTTCTTTAGTTACCTCCTAAAGATAAAATTCAGGATTTGGTATAGGAGGAATCCCTAATAATTGGTTTAAGGTGTCACTAGTAAAAGTCACAGTTTTCCCTCTAACATATACCTTGTCTTGTTTGAGACCAAGATCCTTCATTCCTAGGGTAATTTTCGCATAGAAATCCCGACCCAAAATTTGGGACCCAATTTGGTTAAGGTCGAGTAACTGATTCCATCCTAAGGACATCGATTTTTGGTAGACAACAAGTTCACAAAAATCTTCTAGAATAACTTTTCGTTCAACAAATAAAGGATGAGAGCAAAAGAGTTTAAATCTTTTGGTGCCTTCAAGAAGTATAAAATGCTCATTGTGATGTGCGATGACACTGGAGGCATTCCGTGAGTACTTGGTGCATTAGGGTGCCATTGGGTCAAAACTATAATTTTTGAAAAGTATGAGGTTAAATCTTGAAATGTTTTGAAACTAAATTTATTGTGAAATTTTTGTATGGGTTTTGTAAATCGATGGTTGAGGTAAGGAAAACAGGTGTTGGATGGGAGAAACATCACAAAAAATCGAGATTTATGCATTTGTTTTAAAAATGGACTGAACTATTTTTGGGATTTTTTTGGATCGGAGTTGTTTTTTGATGAGATTTGATCCTATAATTGGAAAAAAATACTTCAACCCGAGTTAAATGGTACTAAAAATTTGAGCTTAGAGAAATTTGGGTGATCTTAGAGAAAAACAAATATGAATAGGGGTATGTGATGGATTTGTTTGGGTGGGTCTCGGAGGATATATAACCAGAGTAGGGGGACAATATGTCTTAAACATGGATCAATCCCATATAAACCCACGAGATGGATCAATCTCTATTCTTAAAGGATCAATCCCTCTAATAGTATTTTTTTTAAAAATCCATAGCACAAAAAAATGATCACAAACTCCCCCTAAATCATGATGTCTCAAAATAACATAAAATATCATATCATACAATCCATAGAGGAGAAAAAGGTCAAATTTCAATAAAAAAGGTTATAAAATGTAAGCAACCAATTTTAACACATTAATCATGCTAGGTATTTATTGGCATATTAACAAGCACACATAAATGAGCATAGAGTAATTTAAGATTGTCCAAATATATCTAAACAGTTCATCCATGATATCTTAAGAAATATAGACAAAATTAATGCACCCAAAATAAGGAGAACACAGTTTCATCGCTATACTTCATTTTTTTTAATAATGCAAATATAAGTATTTCTTATATATATATATATGTTTTTTCTTTGTTTTATGTAAAATTTGTTTTAATGCTGGTTTGCTTGAACTTTCTAGTGTATAGGGAGTGCACGAGCAATCTACCTAAATTGATAACTTTCATACTATTTATGAGATAGACTTATCCTTTAACTACGGTAGCTACACACATTATAGTCGATACCCTTCTCAAAAATTAGTACCTACTTAAGGGGCTTCAAGGTATAATAAGTAAAGGATTTGTAAGCTTCCATGGTAGATTGAGATTAATTTTTTGCATACAAGAGACAATCATCAAATTTC
The DNA here is from genome assembly GCA_037013495.1 of Hippophae tibetana. Lineage (NCBI taxonomy): Eukaryota > Viridiplantae > Streptophyta > Magnoliopsida > Rosales > Elaeagnaceae > Hippophae > Hippophae tibetana. Next base: position 18,251,587 of record CM072807.1, on the reverse strand, counting down.
ATATACGACATATGCATGTATCTTGTGTGCGTGAGGATGTGATCAAGTAAACATTGATCCTTATATATCGCTAACACAATTATATAAGTAATACAAAATGGTGTTTATAATCAAGATCTTGTTTTAAAATATTGTGGGAGGATACTATGTTTTTACTAAGATCAAAAGATTTAGAGTTCATTTTTTCCAATTTTTTAATCAAATTTGGAATTCAGTTTGAGGGATAGATTCCCAATGCACTCTTAAGTGTCTCAAATCTTTGAGTGTTTATAGATTTAGTAAATATATCAACTAATTATATTTCAATAGGTACAAGCTTAAATGTCACTACTTTCTCTTCGACTAAGTCTTGAATGAAGTGATGCCTAATGTCAATGTGCATAATTATAGAATGTTGAACATGAGTCTTAGATATACATACAACACTAGAACCGTCACAGTATAAGGGTATCATAGCTTGTAATTGATTGAAGTCCTTGAGCATTTTTTTCATTCAAATTATTTATGTGCAAGAGCTTCTTGTAGTAATGTATTTTTTCGTAGCTATAGAGAGTAAAATGGAGTTATGTTTTTTAATGTGCCATGATATTAAGTTGTCCCCAATGTAGAAGCAACCACCTTATGTGTTTTTTCTATCATCCTGGTTTCCTGCCCAATCGACATCAATAGTAAAACTTAGTCCATAATTACTTCTCCTTGAAACATATGTGATGATTCTCTTTATATTTTCTAGGAGTGAGACCTTAGGGTCAACTTGATAATACATACCAACACTAAAATATATATTAGGTCTACTAGTAGTAAGGTAAAATAAACTACCTATCATACTCTTATAAAGGGTTTGATCAACACCTTTACTTTGTGTGCCCTTTACAATTTTTGTGATGGTACCTAAAGAAGTCCATAATAATTTTCTAATTACAAGGCCAAACCTTTTAACAAGATTACCAGCATACTTAGTTTGTGAGATAAATATATTATCATATGATTGTTTGATTTACAAACCAAGAAAGAAGGTCAATTCACCTACCATGGATATTTTAAATTCATTTTTGATAACATACAACAAATCATCCTTTAGTACACTAAATATGTACCCATAAACTATGTCATCCATATAAATTTGGCCAATAAAAATCACATCACTACTCCTTTTACTCAATAGAATCTTATCAACTCTCCCCCAAATAAATTTCTTATTAAAGAGATAGTTGGTAAGTCTTTCATACCAAAGTTCGAGGAGCTTGTTTCAAATCATAAAGTGCTTTGTTGAGTTTTTAAATGTGATTAAGAAATTTAAGATCAATAAAGCATTTAGGTTGTTCCACATATACCTCCTCATTTAGAAAACCATTTTAAAATTTAGACTTAACATCTATTTGATATAATTTAAAGTTCATAAGACAACAAATGGCAAGTAAAATTCTAATCGACTCTAGCCTAGCTATAGGTACAAATTTTTCATCAAATTCAACTCTTTATACTTGCGTGTAGTCTTGAGCTACCAACCTAGCCTTATTTCTAACAATAATGTCATGCTCATTAGATTTATTTTTATACACCAATTTAGTTCCTATTACATTTTTTTAGGCTAAGGCACTAATATCCACAAATGATTTCTTCAAATTGAGCTAACTTATCATGTATGACGTTTATCCAAAATTCATCCCTAAGGGGTTCATTCATATATTTTGGTTCAAATTGAGCTAACTTATTTTTCCTATTCTTGTCAACATATTTACCTCAGGGCTTTCAATTGTGTTCTTAATAGATGATTTTTTTGGGTGCAGGTTGGATTTTACTCTTGAGATTGGTGTTTCTTCCTTCTTTTCTTATCTTTCCTCAAACACATCTTTGTTTATTTTAGTTGTGTCACTCGTTATTGTAAATTGAGGAGCTGTGAAATTTTTTTCATTATCAACTTCTATATATGTAATCTACTTACATAATATGTAATGACATTTATAGATTACACTACAACATAAGTTCTACAATTGAAGAACCTATAGGCTCTATTATTTAGGGAATAATCAAGAAATATACTTTCATCACTTATTCAATTAAACTCACCCAATTGTTCTTGGGCGCTAAGCATGTAGTATTTACTTTTGAAAACATTCATGAATTTTAGACTGGGTTCTCACTTTTCCATATCTCATAGGGAGTTTGGTTTGTACCTAGGTAAAGATATACACAATTTATAATATGACATGTAAATTGAGACTCTGGTGGCATGTAATATTACTCTAACCATCTCCTATATTATTCTCTTTTTTTCAACTATTCCATTGTGTTAAGGTGTGATAGGAGTAGAGAATTCAAGGAAGCTACTATGTTCTTTGCCTAAGTCAGCATACTTGATATTTTCAAACTCTTTTCCTTGGTCTTTGCTTAGTTTCTTGATGGTCATTATTTTGTTACTTTCTTCAACCTACACTCTTGTACAATAAGAGGTGAAGAAATCAAAAGTGTTTAACTTATCTTTAAGAAAATCTACCTAAGTGTAGTAGAAAGAGTAATCTACTACAACTACAATATTTTTTTACCTTCAATACTGTCGATCCGCATAGGACCAATCAAGTCAATATGTATCAATTCCAATACTCTGCTTGTATTGATACTCTTCATCTTCTTATGAAGGATCTGAGTTTCTTTACCCAATTGACATCGTCCACATACAAGTGTTTCAATTTTTGAGAGAATAGGTAGACCACACATAATCTATGTTTCTTTACCCAATTGAATCTTTGTTAGCTAAGTTACCTATTACTATGGGTGATGTGTCAAGGCAGTAATTTTTTTCATGTAACTTGATTCCTTTATTCATACATTTACACTTTTGATCAATTACAATGTAGCAATTATTAGTAAATCTTTGAAATCATTGTCACTTATTTGACTTATGCTAATTAAGTTTGCCTTAAGTGTTTCTATACATAAAAATTTATCAAGTTTTGGGATATCCTCTATTTGAATGGAGCCTTTCCCAACATTTTTAGATGTTTTACAATCATCAAAGGTAATCGTATCTTCAATGTATTCTTCAAAGGTTTTAAACAATGAGCGATTCCAAGTCATGTGTTTAGAATATCCACTGTCAAAATACCATGTTGTATTTGAATTATCTTTAAACGTTATGTGGTCTATAAATAAGTGCAACTCAAACTTCTTAACACATCCTCTTTTAATTTTGGAAATATCCAGGTGGAGCAAGTTTTGAAGTATGAGCTCTTGGTTTCTTAACAGATGGGAACAAATAGATTATTTTTAGAACGATAAGATGTTGAATTTACCTTCCCCGCTAAAGTAATTGTGGGTTTCAAAAATTGAGTTTTAAATGATTAAGGTGTTAACTGTTCATCGACATATCAATAACCATTCTTACCTCCATATGGCTTTCCGTAGTCGAGGACTTTGTTCAATTTTTTAGCACCTATGGTCAAGTTTCTCACCGTCTCTTTAACACACTAAGTTCTTGCCTAAACTTATTGTTTTCCTTTTTGGTTCCTAAATACTTATATTCAAAGCGTTAATATGTTTAGACAGTTCCTTTTTATCTTTCTCTAGGCTAAAGGAGTTTTTTTGTGAACATTGATGATATCATTAATTTTAGTTACTTCAATAAGTAGTTTATCTCTCTCTTTTTTAGCAACTTCACAGTTGATGAATAATTCATTAAAATTCGATACATTAAACTTAGATGGTAAGAGAGGAAAGTTTACTCCCTCGTTTTCTTTATCTAAGCTATAGTCGGCGTCATTTTAGTGTGTTTTTGTAGTTGCAATGAATACACCATAGTTGGTGTCATCTTCCTCTAAGTTACTAGAATTATGATGCTCATTTTCTGTGTCACTAAGTGTAGCATTAAAGGCTCTTCCAACATTTTTGTTGTTGTTAGCACACTCTACAAAAATATGACAAAAACCATTACAAGTAAAGTATTGAGGACTAGTGGATTTAGGTTTCTTACTATCTAAGAAAGCTAGTTTGATTTCCCTTGACTTTCAATCCTTGAAATGGCTAGATTGTCCCTTGTTAAGTTGATTATTCTATTGACCCATTTTTCTTAGGAACTTCTTGAATTTTTGTGCTAGTAAGACTAGTGACTCATCATTCATATCTTCATCGCTATCAGAGATGTCCTTTCTAAAGCTTTTAAATGCCATATCCTTGTTTTTCATGGTTGGATCACGACTAAACTCATAGGTTTGGAGATGTGTCGGCCCATCAAGTTCATCAATATTTAATGTGTCCACATTTCTTACTTTTCCCTATAACTGTAACTTTCATCTTGTAGTCTTCTATTAATGAGCTTAGAAGTTTGAGTATAGGTATAGGTTGTGGTATTTTCTAATCAAGGTTAGAGCAAGCATTATTGATATCACAATAGAAAGCATAGAATTGACTAAAATTTTTAGTGTTTTATGGGAATCAAATTGAGATTTAGTAATATCAATTTTGTTTGTTTCACTTGCGAACCCTTATGAGAAATAAATGTATTCCATGTACCTTTTTTCATCTCAACGTCGAAGATGTGACAGACCTCATCCATCAACACTCTCGTAAAGATTGAACTTAGATTTGTTTGGTTTGCCCCATCAAGGGTACATTCTTCAGCGGTTTAATAGTTTCTTACTGTTAAAGATGTTACACCATCTTTCATTACCGAAGATAGTTTCCAATCATCAAGAATAGAATCTCATACTTTTTCATCTTGTATGAGAAAGTTTGCATGTAATCCTTCTAGTAAGTGTAATTATACCCATCAAAGAGTGGAGGTCTAACAAATGATCAACTCTCTTTCATTTGGTCTCTAAGTAAGACTATATGTACCTAAGAATCAAACTCACTAAGTGTGTCTAGTGTAGATCTAATACTAATTATAAGTTCTATACATAGACCTCGTAAGGAATCATGATTCAATTCCTATCTTAATTTATTTTTCAATTTTACCCCAACCACATATATAACCCTAAACCCTAACCTTAAAACCCTAAACCCTATTTAAATATCCTTTCCATTCCATTCCATTCTCATTCCCATTTCGATTCCGACTCTATTTTGTGAACCAAACGCCACCTTAGTTAATTTGTTTGTGAAAAATATGTGATAAAATTAACTTTTCATTTATTCTTACCTAGTACATTTTTTATAAGTGAAGGAACATTATAGCATATTTTTCATAAATAAAAACAACTTAAAAACATATTTTTTAAACTAGAGAACTAAAATAACATCTATTATTTAAACAATTAAACCAATTCAATTCTCAACCCAATTATATAACAAAATTTAAGCTAATGTTGTTTACTTGGTGCTAAATTGACAGTAGTGTATAAAACTTTCTTTCTTTTTCATTTCACTTCATGTCATAAATATTCAAATTACATTAAATATTTTTTATCTTAAAAATAATAATACAATAGTTAAAGTTTTATATGTGTAAAACATGTTTTAGAAAAGTAAGAATAAATTTGTAATTGAAAATTAATAAGTTCTATATAAAACTTTTTTTAACAAGAAAATAGATTACCCTATAATTTACAATTGAGTGTTTCATAAATGTTTGGCAATTCCACTAACATAACTTTCATATTATAATCTCTTAGTTCTTAAGACTTCTCATAACAAGTATCAAAACCACATGTATCACATCGTAGTTACAATGCTCCATAATCAATCTTAAATCTTTTTTCTACATAAAATTGAATATACTAGTTTTATACAATGGATTGATCCCTCTTTGGAAAGATTGATCTGATTTCGATCATTAATTAATCATGTTCATTCTGCATAACTTTTAAAAAGAGGTCTGGAGAGAAGGATAGATCTCTACATTAGACAAATTGATCTTTTGTCTCATTGGTGTAACTTTTTTTGGAATGGATCGATCCATCTCATAAAGGGATTAATCTCGCCATTAGAAACTAACATATTTTGTCTTCTCTGATTAGGTTTTAAGTATTTAAGTTTGAAAAACACATATTAATTTTCTCAAAAAGATATTTAAAGCAAAAATTGAGGAAGTTATGTAAAAGATGAACCTTAATTAAATAGCAGAAGATAAATTGAGAATTAACACAAGACATACTAAGTAATAGAGAGAAAAATATTGTAAATTAGAGAAGATGTAGTTTATATGATATGACATATAAATGATATGACTGTAAAAATAAATATCCTTATACTTTGATTATTGAGAGGTGATTTACTAGTAGGAAACAACTTTAAATATGAGTTTGCTATTATTTTTTGCCCATGTTTTTGACACAAGCTAAAATATATATTAAATCTTAATTTTAGATCGTTAGTGTACCTAAAATTATATATATACATTACTCATATAGTATACTGTTATGAAAATATAGATTCACATACGTACTTTTTGTTAAATAAGTGTAATATTAAGTATATGACTCTTTGGATGATATTATTAACCATCACTTATATTACATGTGTCAAACATATAATAAAATTCATAATTTAAAATAAAATTAGATCATTTATGCATCTTAAAATAAATGAGAGACTATCCATATATTATTTTGAAAATATGACTTTATATAGGTATTATTTGGTTAAAAAATATCACTAAAGTATAAACAAGATTTCATCTAGTGAAATTGTTTTCTTGGTGGTCTAAGTGTCGAGAATGAATCACATAAGGTTTAAAATATTGATGTCAATTTAAATATTAAGAGTTAAATTTTATAAAAAATGCCAAAAATATTATTGTTATCGAAAAAAAATTGAATTGTTTTAAGAAAACTATGAAAGCTCTATCAAAATCAAGAAAGTTGTTTATAAAATTTCATAAAATATCAAAACAATCAATTACTTATATTTTTAAACTAGTTTTTTATTTAATACATATATTTATAAAAATTATGGTATTCAATTTGATTAATAAGTCAACTAATTAATCAAAATATTATAGAACAATAAGTTAAAATTTAAAATAATTATTTAGATTGTAATTTTTAATATTATTATAAATAGATAAACTTCGATAGTACATAATAGAATTTAAATTATGAAAAAAAGAACTATATATGTAAAACTAGTAAATTAAATGTAAAAATGAAGTGTGGGTATATGTGTGTGTGTGAAAATAAATATAAAATATTTTCCTAAATAAATAATATTTTTATTAAAGATAAAAAATTATAAATATATAAATTTAAAGGTAAATTATTTAGAAAATAAAAAAATTAATATAAAACGATATTTTATAGATATTTATTGATATTGTTTCGTCAATTTCGTGACAATACCCATAGTATCTATAATATTTTGACAAAAAAAAAAAAAATTTCTCGTTCTTTTTTGACAATATTATTTTCTCAAAAAATACATTTTGTTTTTATAATGTTAGAACATTTTCAATATTTTAAACAAAAGATATAAATATCACTTTTTAATATCACGATATGCAAAAAATAAAATGATAATATGGCGAAGATGTTGATGATACCATCTACATTTCAATCCTTGGAATCACGCTCCAAGGTAAAGAGACTAGGTAATTTAAAATTTTAACATCTAATTTTGTATATTGTTTTAAATGAAGTTATAGTTTATGTAATTGACCGATGATAATATTCATTTTTTATAGTTTCACGTTTCATTTTACTATCACTAGTTTTGGACATTTACTATGCATGGATTAGTAAATAAAATGTAACTGTATTAATAAAATTATATATTTTGAAAAAATTATTTAAATTAACATATAATTTATAAATGATTTGTAAGGTAATATATTTATTTTTTTATCTCATATTTTTATATTATTATTTGATTTTAAACATTGATATTAACTTTAAGAAAAAATAAACAATGTTATATATTTTAAATTTGATAAGTATATAATAATATTGAATGTCTAACAATAATTGATATTTTTTCATAATTTTTTATTTAAAAAAATATCTTTAAACACGATTTTTCAAATTTAAGATTTATATAGGGATATTTTACTATTTATTAATGTACAAGGAAAAAATGCATAGACAAACCAATAAACAATAAAAAAACTAACAAAAAATAAAAAAATGAAGCAGAAATAAATGCATGTTCATATTTATTTGTATATTAACAAATAGTTAGAAACTAAAAAGTGAAAAATAATCAAACCGTTACACAATAAAACTAACAAAACAACTATTTATAAAAAAAAATTATTTATTTTAAAGATATTTTGATATTTATTTATATGTAAGAAAATGTAAATGAATAATGGAACTAGAGAATAACCAATATATTGTTCATTGGTTATTTCCGCTTTTTTATTTATAATTATAAAATTTTATTTATTTTAGGAACATTTTGATATTTATTTACATGTATAAATAAAAAATGTATTTATTATAGGAATATTTGGTATTTATTTGTATGTATAAATAAAAAAACATATTTATTTTAAAAGCATTTTGATATTTATTTATGTATAAAATAAGTAACGTAACAGTAGAGAGTGAGAGAATGACCAATATAATGTTAATTAGTTATTCTCACTTTTTATATATAATAATAGATAATTATAAAATATGTATTTATTTTAGATATATTTTAATATTTATTTGTATGTAGAAATAAAAAATATATTTTAGAGATATTTTGATATTTATTTGTATGTAAAAAAGTAACAAAACGATAAAATGAAAAAATAATCAATGTATTATTTATGCTTTTTATATATTATAATAGATAATGATAAATAATGTATTTATTTTAAGGTTATTTTGGTATTTATTTGTGTGTATAAATAAAAAATAATTTTGATATTTTTTTTTATTTGTAAAAAAAGTAATGAAATAATAAATTGAGTGGATAAACAATATAGAGAGATAAGAAAAAAAAAAGATGAAATTAAAGTTAAAAAAATAGGAAAATAAATCACACAGAAGAAGGAAAAAACACATGGAGAACGAACAAAAGTTAGAAGCTTTTTATATACAAGACTACCTAAAAAGAGTTACTGCCTGCATTGTTTGATAAGAAAGAAAAAAAAAGTTTATTCGTATAATTAATTATTAGAGAAAAATACATTTTAAAACAAAAGGTGCATTAATAAAGGAAAACAAAATAATATTTTTTAAATAATATATATATATATATATATATATTAGTGAATAGAGATATCAAATAAGAGAGATATTTCTGGTAACTTGTAGTAAAATACATGAATTTTATAAACTCATGTTATTTTATCAAATTTAATTTTTGATAAGTTAAAATGATAATAAGATATTTTATTTATATTATATAAATTTAAATAGGATAAGTAAATTAAGAAAACATAATTATCTATAAAAAATCATAAGTTTATTAAGTACAACTTTACATGTGATGAAATACCATGAAATTTAAGTAAAACATGATATGAATTCATTAGAGTAGATATTTTTGTTGTTTTTGAAGTATCCGATAACGTGTTATTTCATGAAATTTAATATTATATAATTTTTTTTAAGAAACAAATACACAATAAAAAGTAAAAAGATAAAGTAATATGATTGATAATAAATATACTATAAAAATAATAAATAATACTTACATATTAAAAATATTAATTAATATTTAAGATAATACGAAATAAGTTAGTTTACATCTCTTACTATTAGAGTTCAAATTCACGGTATCATGACCCGCTAAAAATGATACCAATTGGTATAAAAATAAAGATTGAAGAACTCAAAATCTACAACACTAAAAACTATACATAGACCGGAGAGAGATATACAGAACTATTTGAATCAAGATCCAAAGCATCACTAGCGATTAAAATACAAAATTAAATAAAATAGCGCAGCTTCTTGGATAGTCTTGGCCAGTTGTCGAGCCAAGTGAAAAACAGCTTCTTGGGAAATAAAAATAAAATTAATGGTATTAACATAATAATAATTATTATGATTATTATTATAATAAAATACATAAAATATTTACTTAAAATTAATTGATCGATTATTATTAGCCCACTAACCGACTGTACAAAGTTAGCTCAATGACTATGGATTAGTTAAAATATGTGACAAGCCCTAGATGTCCTTGATTCCAGTGTTACCCGCTCTTCATGCTTCTCATGTTTTATAATTATTAGAACAGACTACTGTTCCTGTAATTTATGTTGAGAAACTCTAGGTACACCCTTTTTTTTTTATCATCAAATTATATTTAATTGGATTTAATGTATGACTTGAAGATGAAGAAAGTCCAGTTTTAATCTGATCAGTCCATGACAAACTTTATAAAGTTCATAATTTATTGATTTAATACAATGAAGTGGAATGATAATGATAAATAATTTGAAACTATTATTAATTATAATATATCATGTGTTAAAATAATTTAAAAATAATAAAATTATGTAATTTTAAAAAAAAATTAGAATAAGTATAACTTATATTTATCGATCATCGATAATTTTAAGATTTAAGAGACTATTATCATAAATTAACAGAAAAGTTATTATTTACTTGTTCCATACAGAATCAAGACATTTTTGAGATTTAAATGGTATATTTCATAATAGATAATAACATTCTTTACATTCAATCTAAACAAATAAAATTTTATGCTATGGATGAGAGTACAACCACTTGATCTGAAGGTTTTGGTTGACATGTATAAATAAGTTAAAAAATTATTGAATTACAAATTAAAAAATTAATAATCACCCTTAAGAAAACAGCTAATTAATGTCGCTTGATGCTTCTCTTGCAAGGAAGAGATGTTGGTTTTTATTTAGTATAAACTTATAATAACTGACTTTGATTTAAACACATTTAATAAAAAGCACTCCCTCAAATTTCAATATAAACATTATCAAACACATAAATATATAGACATTTATCAAACACATAAATATGATCAATGGAAACACTTATTTCCATTTTCATTAGCATCTTGTGCAATTTTATTCATTGAACATCTTAAACAAAATTATCTTTTATTAAGTGATTAATTAATATATAAAAACTTCACACACATCGATCATTTCAGTTTCAGTATTAAGAAGCTTTTGGCTTTAAAAATATATAACAAATTAATATAATTATGAAGCAGCTAGCTAAGTCACATTTACATATGGCTTCTGATTTGAAATTACCAAACATTATTATTCCATGCTCAGTGACAAGTAGTACTGATGAAGCTATGTAGCTAATTACTTCAACAGCAAGAAGGTTTTTTTTTTAAAAAAACAAAATCCCCATTATTATTTATACAACAAGGTTTTAAAAGGTATATAAGATCAAAATAAAAGGTATAATAAGATCAACAATAATTTTTAATTTACAGGGTTTGAAACCAAGCTATTTCAATACTTACTAAAATATACATACATTATCTTAATACAAAATAAAAATGCACATGAAAATTGCCTCAAATATAATCTAAAAACTTATAATAATAAAATTAACATCGTTCGATCATTATTTGAGTTAAAGGATATGAGTTAATATTGCTATTTTTTGTTTTTGAATTTTAGGAGTGTAGGATTTTGGTTTTAGAAATACATCTAAGGTATCTTAATTATGTCATTTAGAATAATTTAATTTCTTTTTTAAATAAAATAATTTTATTTTATTTTATTAATTAAATTAATTAAAAAAACATATTTCTAAGCCAGTGTTGTGTACAATAAACTACTATTTCACATAGACTTTAAAATTAAACATTGCTGATATTGTGTACAATAAACTACTATTTATAGTGCTTAGAAAATAAAAATAAACTACTATTTATAGTATAGTAAGTTCCTATTTCATACCATACATACATAACATAGTAAATTCCTATTACATACATATAGACGTGCGGGCATGGTGTTTTCTTTTTATATAATTTTTTTTTAATAAAAAGTCTTACGATAAAAGTTTAAAGGAAAAAAAGTTCATATTAAACAATTAAAACAGTAAGAAATATCTAATGACATAAAGTGCAAGTAACAGCAAGTATTGATGTTCGGCTTCTTGTGTTGACAAGATAATGCTAACCTTTCGTATTTACTGACATAATAACAAATAAACAATCTTTTATTAAATAAAATATTTATTATATTAAAAATAATTATATACTTTTAAAATTTATAAAATGTTTAGTGATTAGTAGCATTAAAATTATGTTCCCCGTAGTTTCAATATCAGTTTGAATATGCAATATATTTTTATTTAATCTCTATATAATTTTAAGGGATACACTTATGATTTAATCGGTTAGTTTCAATTACTTTTTATTTTGTTATTCTATTTGTTTGAAATACTATTTTAAATACTATAAAATAAGATTTGAGAATATTGTGAGATTTAAATAGATAATTTCTCATTATTTATTTTAATGATATTCTCCATAATAATAGATAAATATTCAAATTTATTAATAATTTCACTATAATTTGAATTAAAAAATATAAATTTTCAAATTTTATTGAATTAGATGATTTTTGACCTTTATTATTACAAATATCATTAATATCTCTAATCTTTTTTCAAATATGAATCATATTGTCGTGTTTTATGACAAAACCAAAACCCCCTATCGGATTTGAACCAATGACTTACGCCTTACCATGACATTACTCTACTATTGAGTTAAAAAAGACTTGTTTGTTTCAATTTCTAAATGAATGCTATGTATTTAAGATGTCTTTTTTACATATATTCTATATTTTTATATATAGAATAATAGAATTATAAGTATATCTAAACTCATAATCATTAGTGTTTTTATAATTTGGAATAAGAAATTGGATTTATCATGTGAATATATAGGATATACACCTATAATATAAGTATAGATAAAATAAAATGATTTTTGAATATGAAATTTAATCAATATCAATGCAATGAAGTGTTTTAAAACCTGCGAAAATTGCTATTATAACATACAAAAAAATTATTTGATTCATACATGTACCTATCAATTCAACATAGATCCAAAATGTTTTCATCAAATCATTAAGAAAGAGATTCCCCTTGTCCCTTGAACACAATTCTTAGATAAAAAAAAGATTCACTAAAATAACTTATTGATCCCTAATACCCCTTTCTAGATTTCAAAATAAATCTTTATTTATTTATTTATTGAATATTAATTTATTTTAACATTCTTAATAATTAGAATTGTTGAAAAATTTCCAATTTCATATTTTCATTTGAAAATAAAAAAATTAGAGAATTCTAGAATGATGATTAGAATAAACATTTCATGAATATCAACGATGGATCCGAATTATATAGAATCATGAAAGGTAAAAAATCTTTTGTATTGAGTTATACCATTTCATTATATTGATAATTTCAAAAAACTATTAATACTATGAACATAGTATGATGGCTGTCGAGCGAGTATGCTCCCATCGTCTAGCAGTTCAGGACATCTCTTTTTCAAGGAGGCAACGGAGATTCGACTTCCCCTAAAGGTAGGGTGCTATGGAAGGAAGTTAATCAAGGATTATCAATAAGATTGAAATTGATTCTTCCTAGGTTGACGCCCGAACAGTTAATAGGGATGGACTATAAATTTGTTGACAATATGTCTACGTTGGTTCAAATCCAGCTCAATCTATACTCTATTCATTTTTTACAACCAATTTTGATCTTACCAATGATTTAGATTCATATCAAGATCCGTAAGTAAAAAGGTCTAAGAAAAAGAGTAAAATAAAGTAAAAACATATATCTTTTCATTATTCATTAAGTTATTGATTATTTGATTGATTTTGAAAGAATTAAAAAATTATTAGTAATCCATGCAGCTTTTGCTAAAGTATATATCTATATGAATATATCATTCGCTTCTATGATACAATACAGCAATTCAAATTTGAAATCAAAATGAAAAATCTTTAAATAAAATAAATGAATTTTTGTTCAAGAATGAAATATTATTAGAACTATCCATATCCAATTCATCCTTCGAAACCATATCACATCCCAAATATGATGAAATAGGATGAATTGAGACGATATTTTGTAAATACTTAATTATCTTGAATATATTCACTATTTCTTTATTTTCTGATCGTTTGGAAAGGAAAAAAGAAACATCTTGTTCGTTCTTCAACAATTTCTTATCTTTAATGGACCTATCAGTAGGATTCGAATCCAAATGAAGTTATGATCATCTGTTAGAGAAAAGAATGAATGGATCTTGTAGAATTCCTAAGAAATTATTCGATTTCCTTAGAAAGTAGATAATTATTTGTTTGTTTCTTACATTCTGTGAATAGTTGGGACATTGAGGAATATCTAAAAAGGAATCTAAGGAATCGATCTAATTCTATCTTTATTTATTCCATTTGAAGAAATGAAGGATCCCAAAGAATTGATCTTTCTCTTAATTGTTGAATCTCTTTTTTATTAATCAATGTGTGATATTCTGAATCCCCATTCTTAATGGAATCGAAATGATATATGGATCGATAAGAAGATCCTTTCAATCGGCTAAAATCCATTACTTGAACAAAACTAGATCTTGTGGAATCATATTGAATATTTGACGATGCATTCCATATCTTAAAAAAATCGATCCTTATTTACCAACCACATATTGTCTAACCAAATCCAATTCTTTTTCAATATGTTCCTCAAAAAAATCAATTCGTGTAGAAAAGATTAGTTATGCATATCCAATTTGAATTAATTGAAATTGATCCAACATATTACTACTTATAAGAAAAGTAATAGGTAAGGATGACAATATCTTGCAAAAAAATCGATCTTTTTTTACCAATTACACATTGTCTAACCAAATCTAATTCTCTCTTGTCTAACCAAATCTAATTCTCTCTCAATATGTTCCTCAAAAATGGATTTGTGTAGAAAATAATAGTTATACATATCAAATTTGAATTAGTTGAAATTGATCTCACAAGATAAATAGATAAGTAATAAGTAGGGATGACATTATATATATATATATATAATTGATTATTTTCTCTTTCATTATCATATAAATTTTATATAATATATAAATAAAATAACACATTAAAATTTTAATCACAAATAAATATAAGTCTTATATTGATAATAATTCATTTGGTATATTTTATAATAAAAAAACTAAAAAATTTGATAAATTTTTGGTTCTTCAAGGAAACCATGACCACTTAAATCTTTAGTCTTCGATGCATTAAAAACTTCAAATTAATGTTCCAAAAATAAATCAATTCTCATTATTTTTATTAATAATTAATATGGTTTAAATACTAAAACTTAACAAATAATGAAATATTTTATTTTTAAAATGTCTCTTTAATATTATCTTACATAATGATTTAGCATAAAATTAGATAATATAAAATATATTAATTATAAATATAAGATATTTTTTACTTGAAATTTAAATATAAAATAAAAATGTTGATATCATAATATTCCACCATGTTTTCAAAATTAGCGTCCACAATAGTTACTTTTTATTGACATTGTTTCGATATTAGCCCCTTTTTTAGGTCGTTTCACTCGTCTATAAATATTTAATATTGATGAACCTTTTAATTTAACCTATAAAATGCAACTTTCATAAATATATCAAACAATAAAATCTAGTTTTAAAATCAAATTATACTCACTCATTTAGTATCTTAAAAGGATAAAAAATAAAGAAAATTCATCAATTTATAATTTTTATAAGGAATCATTATTTCTCAAGTTTATAGTCTTACAGAGACTAAAATCTCCAAATTAATGTTCCAAAATAAATTTATTTTTATTGATAACCAATGTAATTTAAATATTAAAAACTTAATAAATAATGATATATTTTGTTCTTAGAATATATTTTTAATATCATTTTAAGTAATAATTTAACATAAAATAATATAAAATAATTATAATTATAATTATGAGATATTTTTATTTAAATATAAAATAATAATTATGATATTATATCACATATTATTATAAATATTATATTAATATTTTTTAATTAATATTAAACAATCCTTTTAAACACAAAGAATTTGCCACTTTGCCCAGAAAAAAAAAGATTTCATCTCGAAAGGTGTAAAAACAGAAAAAAGAGTAAAATATGAACCTGAAAATATTTTGGGAAGCTCTAAAAAGGAATATAAAATATTAAAAAGACCTGTACAGGGACTGTCCAGAGAACACGAAGAAAGCAGAAAGTTAGTGGTGGGTCCTACTTCAGAATATACACTTGTCACCGTTGTAGGCGCTGTTTATGGTTTGGCGGTAATTCAGGAAGTGCCACGTTAGCATCATTGTGTCCGGTTGGGTGTTGTAACTGGTAAATTAACTTAGGTAATAACTAAATATCATTTACCCATCGAAATCCTACTAATTCTTTTATCATTATTTTATTCTTATTTAATATCTTGTTATGATCTCTATTTTATTATATAACAATATTCTAAAATTAAAACATAATATAAAAAAAATGTCATGTTGATGTTCTTTCCTAAAAAAAAAAAAAATCGCATTGTATAATCAACTATATAAATTAAAGTTTTTTCTTTAACATTATACATAAATAGATAATAAAAACGTTATCAATTAATACTTACATATAAGAATTAAATTCCAAAATAACGTTTACAACTATATTTAAATTTACACAGTCACTTTTACCTGCTTAAATTTAAAGTAATTGAATTTACCCTTATAGTTAGCTACATATTTAAAATTTGATGGATCCAATAGTAATAGTAAGAAGATGATGTATTAAATTAATGGTAATATTACTCACTATGAAAGGCTAATAATATTATAATGTGAGTGAATATATGCAATAAATTGTGATGTAAATATTTTCTCACGAAAATAAAAAATGTATTGTAACCCAATTTTTAGAGTAGTAATTTGAAATAACACAAAATTATTTAAAATTATGCGGCGCAAGTAAAGCACAAAATTGGATTCTTGCTTAATTTATTGTGTGGAACTGTGGATATATGTTCGCATGTTTCATCCAATAGTAATTTTTTAAGTAAATATAATGCATGTTACTAATTGTTTTAGAAGTTATAACATATTATTATTATTATTATTATTATTATTATTATTATTATTATTATTATTATTATTATTTGTGTTTAAGTTACTGTACAATAATAAAATTGGTTTGTAACTCAAGTAACATGTATTTTCATTCTTATCATTTTATACTTAAATTTAAATTTTATTCGTATAATTTTTATCTATCCAATAAAAAAATAAAATTTAATGTCTTTTTTTTAGAAAAAAATGATTATTGTGTAACAATTAATGAAGTGATTTTTTAAATCATTTATAACTTGAGATGAAATATTTTTTATCATTATAAAATTGTACAAATATTTTATTATTTTATTAATTATTAGTGTTGCCTAAAAAGTTTTATTTATTATTTTAAATTTCTTTTTGTTTTAATTTGTTATTTTTATTATTTAAATCACTTTCAAACAATTATTGAATAAAAAAATTTAAATCACATATATTACAATTGAATTTAAAATTTATTATTTTATTCACGTTATATCTTTATAATCTCATGTGACACATAAATGATTTAAATATTTCAATAAAATTGATAAATTTTTAATCAAAATAGTTGATTAAATGACATTTCAATAATAAAAGTATTTAATTTAATAAAAAAATATTAAAAATTATAAATAATTTTTTTATATAGTATTAGTAATTAAATAAAATTTTATTATTGTAAAATCAACATAATTTATAACAAAATTCATAATTTTCTATTAAATATAATTATATAAATTTGATTAACCATTGTTAGTAAAATAATTTTTTTTGATGTGGTAATTTGATTTTGTTTGATGTGATAATCAATTTCTATGTTAAATAAACTTATTGAGAGTTATTATTGAAAAAAATAATTTGTTGAGAGATGTCAATAGTATAATTAAGAAATAAAATTTAAGATAGTAAAAATATCAATAGTTGATATTTGTTAAATAACGTTTGTTTTAAAAAACAAAAACTACAATTTATGGATTATTATGGGGTTTGGCACAAATGCACTTTTGGAAATAATTGATGTGAACTTTGGAGTCCTAAATGCTCTGAATCTGAGGCAAGTTGGGGTGGGATTTCACTGAATTCTGACAGCAGATAGCAAGTTATTATTTTGTGCCTCAAAGTAGGGGATTTGCTTGAAGATATACATGTTTATATTGTTATGTTATTTATTATTTTTATGATATATTTTTTTATTAATAATATTATTTCTTTATATAAAGTATTTGATATTTAATTTTTTTAAATAAAATTAGAGTAATCTTAACATTTATCTATACTATTTTAAAAATAATAAAGCAGTTCATATATTTATTTGTTTACATGAGATATTTTGAGATGAGTTTAGGTTTAATGGGTTAGGTTTCATATGTTCTGTCTTTACTATATGTAGCCTTAAAAATGAAGAAAAAAGGAAAAAAAATAATAATTTGGTAGAAGACATAAACCTATCATTCATTTATTTATAATATTTATAATACATAGGGCCTCAAGCCTCTAAGACAAGATAGTAAAGAATGTATTTGCAAAAATAAATTGTGATTTGGGTATTAAATAAAAATTGTAATGCATTCTACCCGTTTTTTTGAGGTTGGTACAGGTATTTTATTTTTATTTTAGTATCATTTTTATTTTTAATTATTATTTTTATTTAAAATATTGATAATTATTTTTATTAATTTTAATTACTTTTGAAGTAGTCTAATGAGATTATTATTAAAACTAACCAAATTGTGTATAATAATTTAAATAGGGATATTAAAAAGGTATCATCAATTAAAAATAAAAAATAAGATCAAAATAATAATAATATACTTTAAATATACCAAATTTTCTCGTGACTTATGAGCAAGTGAACTAGAAATTATTTTTTTAAAATTTTATTAAATTAGAAATATATATATATATATATATATATATATATAAGAGTGATATAATGAGTAACATTATGACGAAGAAAACTAGAATTTATTAAAAGAGTATAGTGTATATCTATATGTATATTAACTTTAATCCAAGAAATAATTTAATCAATTTATTTAAATTAAAAAAATATGATATAATTTGTGACATTTGGATTATATTGAATTGAATTTATGTATTTTATAATCGGATTAAAAACGATACAATTTATTTGGATTCGAATTAAAAAATATAAAATTTAAATGTTATATTATATTTTATATACAATAATTCATAAATAAATTTAAATATCAATTTTATTTTATTATATTCAAAACTATTTAATATATTTAAATTTTAATTAATTAATATTAATTACATGATTGAATTTAATTCAAATTTAAACAATCAATTTTAATATGATGCTCACACATTGTATATATAGACATACACCTTTAAATTTTCCACCATCTATTTCATAAATTTGGTGGACTACATGATAGTTGTGCTTTGTATTGCATTATTTTTTACCTTTAATAATTTCACTTTACAAACGCATTTTATGACTAAGATGCTGTCTTCCCAAAATCCTTAGATTACAATTAGACAATTAGTTAGTGATTAATAATTATCTGAGCCATCATTAATAGATGATTAATAATTTCAGATTAATTATTTAACTAAAGTCGGTTGACAAGTGTCAGCTCCCTTACATGCCACGTATGTATCAACGATGAAGTTGAAGAAAACCGTTTGAGTTTAAGCTTTGTGGATTGTCTGGATTAGAGACTTACACTGAAGTTTTTTTTCTTTTAAAAAAAAAAAAGCTATTACGTTTTTTATTAAATAAATAAACAATTATACAGATAAAATTTAAAATAATAATAAAATTAAAGAATCATAGACAACAAGTAAATCCCAATTAATTAAATGAATTCGAATGAACATGTTACACAGTGAGATTAGGTAATAAATAAATTATTTAAAAAAAGGAACTAAAGAAGGGTTGATGAATCTTATTTTCAGGAACCATGCTTCCTCTCTCCACTCGTGGGCACGATTTCTTTGCCCTTTTTTTTTTTTAATATGTCTATTGTTTCTGTTAAAATTATACTTTGACTCAGATTTTTGACGGTAAATAATATATATATATATATATATATATATATATATATAATAATAATATTTACATGGTATTATATATTTAAATTATATATTAATTATGTACTATTGATGATATGGTATTATAAATCAATAGAAATAAAGATAAATGCAATAATTCTTTTTGAAAATCATAACAGTCCATTATTTTTTAAAATCAATAAATAATAATATTAGTAAATTGTACTACATTATTTATTTCTAAAATAATATATAATTATTTATAATTAAAAATATTGCTAGTAATTTTAAATATATTAAAATTATGTTAGCCTTTCTTTGCATTTGTTTCCGACTTTCTTTCCTTTGTTTCCCTTTTATCTTTAGGTCGTAATTTCAACTAGTGGCTTCTTTGAGAGGTACCTGGGGGAGATTTGTCTTATATATTATATGAATGACAAGTACATAATATATTAAAATGGTATCGCCATAACATATTAATTAATTATATATGTTATTGTCAGAGTATTCAGTATTTTGATCACTACGACACAATTGAAGGCTCGAGATATACATGAAATCAAATTGTACATTAAGAAGTTTTCAATTTGTACAATTGTACTGTATGAAAGACCTAATTTTATTTTTTTTAGAAAATCTCGTGATTTCAGAGGAAGTATTAGTGTATATTTAATTTTTCATAACATAAATAGTCTTTTTATCGTGTTTTAATCAATTGACATAAAACATTATATTTTAATAAAAAAATTATTATAATAATATAATTTATTTTTAATTGATATATTTTTCTAAAATTTGGACGTTTGTAATATTTGAAACTTATAGGTTACTCTCCATATTTTATAATGGAATTTCAATATAAATAAAAGGTAAATTAATCAAATGCTTATATATAATTATAAAAAAAAAATTATTTTGAATTTACTTTTTATAACAATTTTGAATTTCTTCTTAAGAAAATAAAGATGCAGTGAAGGTCAGATCCTAAAACCAACACAGCCCAATCACACAGTACTGCTCCTGAGAGAAGATTAGCCCATGAACATAAGTGAATATTATCTCTATTTTTATTGTTTAAGTTCACGAGATGATGTTTCCTTTGAGATGAACAATTTTCGACTTTTTTTTATTAATTTTTTTAACACATTCATAAATACTCTAAACACTTGTTCATATTTTTATATAAATTTTTTTGAACATGATTCATGTCCTACTTCTACACTTCTATTTAATAAATATGAAAATTTTGATCATTTCCTAACACATGTTAATCTCAAAAACGATAAGTGAGAAACATGTGTTGGAACAAATTGTCATAAAATGTCAGAAGTTCGAATAGGTATTTAATGATTAGGAGCTTAAGAATGAATCACTTCTCAATGCATGAGATTTGGCTATGAATTATTAGATTCACTTCAAGAGTTAACTGACCATGTATGTGAATTGTCTTAATATTAACAAGAGGATTCAAATTTTTCTAATTTTATATAACTTATAATCAACGTGATATATTCAACTATAAAAATAGAGATGGTAATCGTGGTGAGTTATTCATGTCGGATTGCATGTTAATTAATACATGTAAAAATTTATTTCTTTTGTTTTTGTATTATCTATTTATAATAATAAAAAATAATAAGATTTTTAAGTACATGAAAAAATTAATAATTAATTTTTACTAAAACCATTTATCCATATTATATTTGTATTGTATTATCGTGTCATGTATATCGTATTATCTGTCATGTCAGATATTACTATTCTTACGTAAAAAATTAACATTAAAAAATATGTCATATTCTTTATAATAACTATATTAATATATTTTATGTTATATATTGCTCTTTAGTGAGAAAATTAGAAAAGTCACACATTGATTAGGAATGAAGATGAGTGTTGGTTTTGGGGCTATAAATAAAGCTCTCCTTCACCATTTGTAAACATCCCAAAATTTGTAAATCTTTCTCTCTTTTGTAAGGGTAATTGATTAGCTCAATTTTGCCCAATTAGTTGTAATTTTGGAGTTCATTCAATTGGAGATAGTGAAAGTGGTCAACGACGCCCGAGGACCTAGGTAACATTTATACCGAACCTCGTTAAATTTATGGTGTTATTATTTTTCTGCTTTAATATTTCTGTTTCAATATCTGTTTTAGTTTATTTTAGCATTATATTTCCAATAGCATTATTTTGTCGGGTTAGTTTGAGTTCTATTCATTTAAATCATAAGTGAATAGTTACTACATAGAATAGGGAAAATATACCCGATTTTCCCAACAATTAGTATCAGAGTCGAAGGTTTTCTACCTAAGCATTTGTTTGTATTCCGTTTGTTTGCTATTAGAATATAGTTGCTAGTTGTTGTAATTTGAAGAAATGGCGGAAGAAAAATTTCTTTCAAACAAAGGCCAGTCATCCACGTCAAGTAGAACTATGGTGATGAATGCAAGGTTCGAGGTGGAGAAGTTTGATGGAACCGGTCATTTCGGCATGTGGCAAGGCGAAGTTCTAGATGCTCTGTTTCAACAAGGTCTAGACATCGCTATTGAAGAAGAAAAACCAGATGGAGCAGATGAAGTAGAGTGGAAAAATATCAACCGATTGGCATGTGGTACAATCCGTTCGTATCTCTCAAGAGAACAAAAGTACACATTCATGAAGGAGACATCCGCAAGTAAGTTGTGGAAGGCGTTGGAGTACAAGTTTATGAAGAAGAGTGGACAGAATTGGCTCTATTTGAAGAAGAAGTTGTTCCGGTTTGAATACCTTCCAGGTATTACAATAAACGACCACATTACTGCTTTTAATCAATTAGTAGCAGATTTGTTAAATATGGATGAAACTTTTAAAGATGAAGATTTAGCCTTGATGTTGTTAGCTTTCCTTCCTGATGAGTTTGATCATCTTATTACGAGCTTACTCATTGGGAAGGATAAAGTGTCTTTTGAGGAAGTTTGTACTGCTTTGTATAGTTATGAAATTAGAAAGAAAGATAAAAGAGAAAGCAGGAATGAAGCAGCAGAGGTATTGTCTGTAAGAGGACGTCCGCAAACACAACATAAAGGAAGGAGAGGTAGATCTCTATCAAAAGGAAGACTTGGTAAAGATGAATGTGCCTTTTGTCATGAGAAAGGCCATTGGAAGAAAAATTGTCCAAAGCTACAAAAGAAAGGAAAAGCTGTGCAATCTGATGCATGTGTAGCTGAAAGTAATTCAAATTCAGATTTTGCATTGGTTGGTTCGTCAACATCATCTCATCCTAGTGATTGGATTTTTGATTCAGCATGTACTTTCCATATATCTCCTAACAAGGAGTGGTTCTTTAACTTTGAAGAACTAGACGGTGGAGTTGTTTTCATGGGTAATGATTATCCATGCAAAGTTTTGGGAATCGGTACAATTCGTTTGAAGATTCAAGATGGCTCAACCAGGGTCTTGACAGATGTTCATTATGTTCCAGATATGAAGAAGAATCTCATTGCTGTGGGAGTCTTAGAATCAAAAGGCTTCACTATGACCATACAAAATGGGGCATTGAAGGTTACTTCTGGAGCACTTATGGCAATGAAAGGTGTTCGAAAGAATAACTTGTACTACTACCTTGGTAGTACGATTATTGGGACAGCATCAGCAGCAGTTTCAGAGGAAGAAAGAGATTTAGAAACTACCAAGCTGTGGCATATGCGTTTGGGACATGCTGGTGAAAAAGCTTTGCAAATTCTAGTAAAGCAAGGCCTGTTAAAAGGTGCGAGAACCGTCAAGATGGAATTTTGTGAGCATTGTGTATTGGGGAAGCAGAAAAGAGTAAGCTTTGGCACTGCTCTCCATAATACAAAGGGTATTTTGGATTACATCCATACGGATGTATGAGGGCCAACAAGAACTCCATCCATGAGTGACAAACATTATTATGTCACTTTCGTTGATGATTTTTCCAGAAGAGTTTGGGTGTATCTCATGAAGAAGAAGGATGAAGTGTTGGGAATTTTTCTCAAATGGAAGAAGATGATCGAGACTCAGACTGATAAAAAGATCAAGCATCTGAGGTCTGATAATGGCACTGAGTACACAAACGATCCATTTATGAAAGTTTGTGAAGAAGAAGGGATAGTACGACACTTCACTATTCGAAAAACACCACAACAAAACGGAGTTGCAGAACGTATGAACCAGACTTTGCTGGAGAAGGTTTGGTGTATGTTGTCAAATGTTGGTTTAGGTAAGCAGTATTGGGCTGAGGCTGTGACATATGCATGTCATCTCGTCAACCGTCTACCATCGTCTGCTCTTGAAGGCAAAACACCTATGGAGGTATGGTCTGGAAAACCTACTAGAGATTACGATTTCTTACATGTGTTTGGTTCAATTGCATACTACCATGTAACGGAATCAAAGTTGGACCCAAGAGCCAAGAAAGCCATTTTTTTGGGGATCCCTTCTGGTTCTAAGGGATATCGACTATGGTGCCTTGAAACGAAAAAGATAATCTTTAGCAGAGATGTTATCTTTGATGAATCTGCCTTGTTGCAAAAGGTAACTAAGAAGATTGATGGCACTTTAGAGCAGGTGGAGCAAACTCCGAAACAGGTGGAGTTTGAAAGCAAAATTGTTAATCCAGTTAGTGAAGATAAGACTGAAACTGATCCTCCATTGACAGATGATGAATTAGATGAAGAGGTTTTAACCCAAGAACCTCCACAGCAACAAGAAGAAACTACAGTTGATAGGCCACGACGACAAAATGTCAAGGTACCTGCTCGATACAAGGATTTTGAAGACCTACCTGCTCAGTTTAAAAATACGGTGGCCTGTGCACTTTCAGTTGTGCATGATGATGTTCCTTCCATATATAAAGAAACAATCAGAAGCCCTGAAGTTGAAAGATGGAAGGAAGCCATGAATGAAGAACTTCTGTCCCTCCAGAAGAATAAAACATGGAAGTTGACACAACTACCAAAGGGCAAGAAGGCAATTGGATGCAAATTGGTGTATGCAAAGAAAGATGGATTTCCTAACAAAGATGGTATTCGCTACAAGGCAAGGTTGGTGGCTAAGGGCTACGCTCAGAAGGAGGGAATCGATTATAATGAAGTATTTTCTCCAGTTGTAAAACATTCTTCCATTAGAATTTTGTTGGCCTTGGTAGCACAGTTCGATTTGGAACTAGTTCAACTTGATGTGAAAACCGCGTTTCTTCACGGTGACTTAGAAGAGGAGATCTATATGTCTCAACCAGAAGGGTTTATTGTTGCTGGTAAAGAGAATTGGGTTTGTAAGCTGAACAAATCATTGTATGGATTGAAGCAATCTTTAAGGCAGTGGTACAACTTGATCAGTTTATGTTGCAACAAAAGTATACCAGAAGCACACATGATCATTGTGTGTATTTTCGCAAGCTACAAAATGAGTCTTTCGTCTATCTCCTATTGTACGTCGATGATATGTTGATTGCATCGGAGAGCCAAGCATAAATTGAAAAGTTGAAGGCTCAACTAAGTCAGGAGTTCGAGATGAAAGATTTGGGAGAAGCCAAGAAGATTCTCGGTATGGAGATAAGCAGAGACAGGAAAAAGAGGAAGCTTAGTTTGACCCAGAGTCAATATTTGAAGCGGATACTACAACGTTTTGGTATGAATGAACAGACAAAACATGTAAGTACTCCGCTAGTTCCTCAATTCAAGCTTAGTGCTCAATTATCTCCTAAGAATGATGCAGAACGAGAATATATGGCAAAGGAACCATATGCAAATGCAGTTGGTAGCTTGATGTATGCAATGGTGTGTACAAGACCTGACATTTCACATGCGGTTGGTGCTGTAAACAGGTACATGCATGATCCTGGTAAAGGACATTGGTTGGCTATGAAATGGATTCTACGGTATATTATAAATACTGTAGATGTTGGTTTAGTATTTCAGCAGGATAATACCATTGGTCAATGTGCAGTCGGATATTGTGATTCTGACTATGCAGGAGATTTAGATAAGCGTCGGTTAACTACTGGTTATGTGTTTACTCTTGCTAGAGCACCAGTCAGTTGGAAGTCTACCTTGCAGTCCACAGTTGCTTTGTCTACTACAGAGGCAGAGTATATGGCAGTTACAGAGGCTGTGAAGGAAGCTATTTGGTTACGAGGTTTGCTTGAAGACTTGGGAGTTGGTCAAAAACATATTAAGGTGTTTTGTGATAGTCAGAGTGCTATTCATTTAGCAAAGAACCAAGTCTACCATGCACGTGCAAAGCACATTGACGTTCGTTATCGTTTCGTGCGAGAGATTATTGAAGAAGGTGGAGTACTAGTTCAGAAGATTAGTACGACAGAGAATCCCGCAGATATGATGACCAAGGTGGTAACAGCCATCAAGTTCAAACATTGTCTGGACTTGATTAGCATCCTATAGATCTGAATTGGCATTGGCGTCGTTGATCTAGCAATTGAAGAAATCATTTAAAACCACTAAGTCGCTAAGGTGGAGATTTGTTATATATTGCTCCTTAGTGAGAAAATTAGAAAAGTCCCACATTGATTAGGAATGAAGATGGGTGTTGGTTTTGGGGCTATAAATAAAGCCCTCATACACCATTTGTAAACATTCCAAAATTTGTAAATCTTTCTCTCTTTTGTAAGGGTAATTGATTAGCTCAATTTTACCCAATTAGTTGTAATTTTGGAGTTCATTCAATTGGAGATAGTGGAAGTGGTCAACGACGCCCGAGGACCTAGGTAACATTTATACCGAAACTCGTTAAATTTCTGGTGTTATTATTTTTCTGCTTTAATATTTCTGTTTCAATATTTATTTTAGTTTATTTTAGTATTATATTTCCAATAACATTATTTTGTCGGGTTAGTTTGAGTTCTATTCATTTAAATCATAAATGAATAGTTACTACTTAAAATAGAAAAAATATACCCGATTTTCCCAACATTTTATATATATAATAGCAATTATTCTATGGAAAAAAGGATAAGGATTCTACTATATTTGTATCTTAAATTTTAAAAAGATATTGGGTATAAAAAATAAAATAATGCATAATATGAATCGATTACTATATAAACATAATAATTCAAATCAAATTAATTGAAATTTTCATTCATCATTTTTTCATCTTCATATTTTCCTCATAGAAGGATTTTCAGACCTGAAAAAACTACATTTTGTACTTCATCACAAAAATATAAATAATGTGCTTCTCATTGAAATAACTTCATTTATAAATCACTTCATACCAAAATCACTTTTAACAAAATCACAACGAAATACACTATATTAGTCACCAAAGCACAACGTGTGAGAGTACATCTTTGTACCAATGGGTACATAAAATATGGCATAATCTATTTTTCTGAATGTCACATTATCATTACTCATTACAAACAATTAGAAACATGTGTTTCATTCTTTTCTTTTCCTTTTTTAATAAATAAATACAGATGTGGACTCCTTTTAGTCCATTTCTAGATTCACGATACAGAAAATTCATCAGAAAAACTAATGCACCAAAGCATTAAAAATTAAAAGGCTGACCCAAAACGTATGCCATAAATCCTTTAGCCCATGGCATACTTTTGTGTCCAGCTTCTTGCAGTTGTATCATACTTGTTCCTGTCTGTCTTGTACATGTGAGCAATCTCTGGAACCAAGGGATCATTTGGATTTGGATTCGTTAACAGGGAGCAGATTGAAAGTAAAACCTAAATATAAATGAAAACCAATTAGAATATTAGCAAACACAATCTGACCGTTTTATTCTGTAACCTCATGAAGCAAGTGTTTCTACCTTAAAAATAATAATAATAATGTGATTGACTAGGATGTGTTTTTGCATAAAGGTAGATCGATACATAGGGTAATCTTCACAAAATAAAATTTAAAGCAAACAAAGGTTGTTTATCTCAACGATGACAGTAGAGGAATACAAATCCAACTTTAGAAATTCAATATAAATCATATTTATACAGGGAAATTCACTGGACTGCAATGCTATCAATTAGAAAGGAAGGGAATAATATGCCCAACCACCGGCGTAACTATCCTGATCCCCTCTCAGCTTTTCCTCTCAACTTTTGATAGCGTGTATTTTAGGTATAACATTTATGAAATTGTAGACAAAATACATGCATAAAATAATTCTGTGACTCCTCTAAAGCTTCATTTTAAAGGTTTTATCACTCAAAAACATACTAAAAACTCAATAATTTGAACATGATAATACTCCAATGAGATATATATAATATTTTTCAATAAAACAAATACTAAATAAAAAACAAGTAATATTATTCTTTACTGTTTATATGGTGCCCTGCCCTTCCTGAACTAAACTTCTGGATCTATCACTACCCAACACCTCTATCAGTTAAAGTTGTAAGACACTCAATTTTTTAAATTTGTTTCAAATGAAAATAGAATATATTCTTAACTTGCAAAAGGGGTTATACCAAAGAAGCATTAAGTTAATGTTCTATGCCTTTCTAATTTCCTATATTAAAACTCTAAGAAGTTGTAAGAAAGGAACCTTGGAAATAGTTAGAGCAGGACTCCACTGTTCCTTCAAGATATCAAGGCAAATGCTTCCGTTGCTATTAATATTTGGATGGAACACCTTTGTTCTAAAAGCCACCTGAAAAAGTCCAACTTGACCGTTAGAGATATGGAGACAAAGAAGAGCAACAACCGATGGATTCAATAGTTATGAAATGATGAAATAAAGAATGTAATCATAATTTGACATATATTCGAACTGACATGAGAACTAGGTAACCAAAAATCGAATATCAGAACGTTTAACTGATGAAAAAATTGAAGCCCATGCATGAGTATAAATGATGGAATTAGTTAAATTCTTTAAGATGCTGGGTTCCATAGTTTTATATTATACGATGACAATGAATAAGAGATCATCATGATTAATTTCAACGAAGGAAACAATTGTGTTCAGTATCCTAACCATAATAGGCAACAAAACCCTAAGCAGAACAAGTATCACAAGGGTTGAACTAACATTAACTTAGGATCATGCACAAAACCCGATTCCAAGTCATCATTAACATACTATTGTTCCAAAAACAAATCTTTTCGTTTGTTTGTTTTTTTTTTTCATTTTTCCTTCTTTCACACAGTGCAATCACCTTTGGTGGCTTAAAAGGATAATCCGGTGGGAAATGGATGGTTATAAGGGAAACACCCCAGTGTAGGGATTTTCTGGGGGACCCATAATAGTTGCTTGCCAATGAAACATATCTTCAGCAACAGGGCCTGCAAACTCCCAAAGGAGACGAAATTGATATTAAGACAACAAACTACAATGTCTGCCCATTCTTACACAAGACAATTGCTTGGATAATCAATGGATCACTCAAAAGAAATATTTTCATATGCAGCATACTTAAAGCAGAAGCAAAAAGGATATGTCAATGCAAGCACATACATACAACTGATTCATAGACATTATACAGGTAATCAAAACTCCAAAGATAGAAGTAAAAGAAAATAAGATAGTGATCACACTAGCTTGATGCCAAGATAGTGAATCTACTTGCGACGTGTTTATTCATCAAACATTAAGGCCTGTAGTTACAATATTAATAAGAAAACCTTTTTTTTCTAATAGTATAAAAAATCAATAAATGAAAACGTGTGAAGTGAAGGAACAAAACAGCCATACAAGATAATGAAATGGGATCTGATTCCTGAAAATATAAACCACAAAACCAAAAATACATATGAAATTTAATCGTGCTTATAAATGCAGAATGTAATAATCTTCATTCATATTATATCGCCTATTGAATAGGAAAAAAACAAAAAAAAACCCAAAACTTCCTCACATGGCTAATTTAAAGATCTTTACAGCTATAAAGCGTGAAAATACCAAAGAGTCAAACATGAATTGCAACATAAACGAATTTAACAAAAGAACAACAATTTTTTTTATGTTATTTACAATTAAATACTGGTTTGATCCATGAAACTCTTAAATCTAAAAGTTAAGCCATCTGATTTAATACGATCAGCAAAAACGTATTTTGGCAACTTATTCATAATATATTAAAAAAGCACCTACATAACATATAAAAAAATCAACATCTATGTTAGAGCACGAGCTGAATCAAAGATCAAATTCTAAGAATAGACACAATCAACCTATTAAAAAAATGGAAGGAAAATACGGGGCAAAGATTAAAAAGGTGATTAGCGAAGAAGAAATGAAATACCAGCACTGCAAGATGTAGGAGGATCCTTTTGCAAATCCTTGAGTTCCTTGAGTATCCGCTTGGATGCCATTTTGAAAACCCTAAATCCACACGTACAAAATGAGGCTTCACAGATCAAAACAATAAAACCATATATATTCAAAACCGAACTAAGTATCTAGGGAAAGAGATCGTACCTGGGGCTGGGAGAGACAAGAGATGCTAGATCACGGTTCTCTGCTTTGGGTGATAAGTGAAGAAATCGTGTATGATTCGGTGTGGGGGAGACTAGAATAAATTGTGTGATTCGCCACCCTTGTCCCCAGGAATCAAGTTCCTGATTGGCTCCATTTTATTTGCCTTTTTGTGTCCCAAAGTTATCAATTTGAGCACCCTCTACTATTGCCATCATAACGTGGAAAGCTCACCTCACAAGCATGTGTTGTCAAGTTATTTGTGGATTCAAATTTATTTGAATATTTTAGAAAATTAAAAATAATAATAATAATGATTACATAATAATAAATAATATTTTTTTAAATTTTAATAAACAAAAATAAAATTTAATTAAATGTTGTTTAACATTTAACGAATCTAAATAAATTTAGATTAATTTAAACATTATCTAATTAAATGTTTATTCAAATAAAATAATGAATCATATTTTTTTAATAATAAAATTGTATATAAAAAAGATTATTTTTTGTGATTATAAGTTCTAATATTTTCTAAAGGTAATATAACTTTATAAATTTTCTCAATGTGCATACTTGGTTATAATAAAAATAATTTTTATCGAATATAAAATTTAACTAGGTAAAAATATTCTTAAATTAAATTGAATTATGGCCAAGTAAATTAAATTAAGTTATATAATTTATTTACAATAAATTAAGTGAAAAATTATACCATATAAATTCTAAACTTTGAATACTCATACTAATGTATTTAAGGTTTATGGTTAGTGTTAAAAAAAAGTATTTGATTTAAAAATGTTTTAAAATGGGCTATATTTTATCATCTCGTATATTATTTGTGTCTCTAATGAATTTATAGTAAAATATTATCTCATTTTATTTAAATATTATCTAATATAATTTTATCTCATTTTAATTGTAATCATAATGAGTCTAATTTTAAACATATATTGTATCATTTTTTTATTAAATTTACATTATAAATAATTATATATCATATTTTTTATTATTTTTATATTTTTATTTGTTTCATTTAAACACATTAAAGATAAATGAAATATCTCATTTAGTATTATCTCATTATCATTTCATCTCAACAAAAATCAAGTGACACAAAATAAAATATGTTTTAAAAATTAATAGATTATACCATAATTCTTAATTTACATATATATAAAGCATGTGAAAAAATAACGATAAATTTATAATTAAAATTTAATTTATATTTTAATAAAATACTTGTCTTAATTTTATAAAATTGAACTTTAGGATTTATTATAAAAATACTATCAATTTTTTTATATTTTCATATCATTAAACTATATATATATATATATATTATAAAATTATCATCAAATTTTTTTATTACTTCTATACAATAAAATTTTACAAATATTATAAAAATATTATCGAAATAAATCAAGTAAGAAAAATTAACAATAAATTACACATACATAGATGATATTTTGTGACATTTATATGGTTTAATGATATAGAAGTAATGAAAATAAATTAAATGATATTTTTATAATATTTATAAAATTTAATAATATAAAAATAAAAATAAAAAATTAATAATATTTTTACAGCCATCACTAAAATTTGATGATAAAAAAATTATTTATTATTTTTTAATTATAAAAACGTGTTGTTTTATTGGTATTCTTTTCGGCCGAAAGCTCTAGACAAATATATTTGCTTTTGCATTAGCTCTGTTTTAACTCGAGTAGTATTTGGCGGTGAGGACTAAATGGGACTTCAAATTTCAATGGAGCTCTTCTTTCCTAAGTGGATAATAGCTGTCAACAGCCGATGATTGGTGGCGGAGAGGTTCAAGTGTTCAACGGTGTCTATACCATGGTTTGAAATATCATCTCGGATAAAATAAGTTCAAATATTTTGAAAATTTATAGTAATAAACATAATATGTAGAGTTGAGAAGTATATAAATTAATATTAATAAGTATTATTTTTATTAAAATAAATTTTAAGGATATTAGTTTTATAATATTTTTTTAAAATATTATTGATATAAGGATGATATTATTATTATTGATAAAAACATTAAAAGAATTTACAAAAAGTTATAGATTAATAAAATTATAAAAATGTTAATAAATCTTTAAAAATATATTATTTATTTTTAAATCAATTATTATTTTTGCAGAAACATAAAATATGTCATATTTATTTTAACTAATATATTAAAATATTAAAAATAATTATTTAAACTAGTATGTTTTACTGTTATTAAAATTAAATAAATATATTTAATGATAATTTATTTTAACAATAAATAATTTTATTAAAAGATATTTTATTGATATTTATTTTATTAATTAAAATTTTATTGATATTTCTTAATATCATTATTTTGTCAATATTAGTAAATATAACGTACATGAGACCACAAAATACAAATATTATTGAAATATAGACATTTTTTTTTTCATCTTCATCCATCAAATGTCATCAATATGGTCCAATGTCCATGAACGTGTCAAATTATGCTAACATTCCTATATATTTAAGAGATAAACTATTTACTTTTTTTAATAATAAAATAATTTTTATTTGTTGAAAAAAAATAAAAATACATTCAAATGATAATCATTAAAAAAAAGCTTTATAAATATATTTTACATTGGATCCATCAAGCTACATCAATAACACATTTTATAACATATTTGGTCACAATTTTAGTAGGAATATTTTGTTTATGATCTCTAAATTGAAAAAGAAAATTCATATTCACGTATAACAGTTTAATTTTATTTATTATAAGATCATCAAAAGTAAAACAAGGACTATTATCTTTTAAGAAGAAATATGGTCTTAAGATAATTAAATTTAAAAATAATATATAAACATTCAAAAGCATAAACATTGTTAATAGCCAGCAAGAATACAATAAAAAATATAGCACTTAATACAGAGCATATCTCTATTTTGGAGTTTGCATCTATAAAAAATACTTTATCATTTTCATCCCTCACTATCATACCCCTACCAAGTATTCTATCTTTACTACTTAAACTTACATAATTATTAATTTTCACAAAACCACAAGATTTATGTCATTTAATAGTATGTTCCACCAAAAAATCCCAATCCTTTCGAACTTTCTCTTTTTGGAATGGGATTTTTACGGAATCCCCACCGCTCTCGCGGCCCGCACCGAAACAGTGCTTTACCCCTATTCAGGACATCTCTCTTTCAAGGAGGCAGCGGGGATTCGACTTCCCCTGGGAGTAGGGGTCTCACCAGGAAAAATTGTGAAGTTTTTACAATATTCCTCGCACAGTATTGGACTCGTACAAAAGTCCCTTCTGCATTTTCAATATTCTGCATTTTTAGTGTCACAAAAATAAATATTTTTTTATTCACAACTATACACCGTAGTCATTTTCTTACCACGAATAGTATTAATAATATCTTTCAAATATTTAATTTTTTATTTACTTGTTATTTTAAACTATAACATATTCATTTTTTTAAAAAATAATTTTTTATAATATATTATTTTTTTGATTTTTTTTACCTAAATCATCTTAATAAAGTTTAGTGACACTACAAAAAAAATACCATTCCACCTAATTTTGTAATGAGTAGCGGAATTATGCTCCTTATTCCTTCGAATGAGATTCTACAAAAGGATTGAAGGAGCAGGGTTCATTTAATTAAACTTGGGCTTGGGTCCAATCGTCAAGAGAAACATTTATGATCGAAAATCAGCAAACGTCTCGGATGCAATTCCTTGTTAATAAAAGAATTACTATTTATTATTTTAAAACTATATTACTTATTAATTAAATTATTTTTTCTATTTATCTCTTATTAAATATTTATTTAAAAATAAAATTACAATAATGTTGATTTTTTAACATATCATATCATTTAGTGATGAATAATTTATCAAAATAAAAGACCTAAACCCAATCTTTCAAATCATACACTTTATTACTACTAGAGCACGCGATGACATAATATTTTAGATCAATAAAATTTAATATTAATATTATTTTTTTTAAAAATATATATGCTAAATAGGAGATCGAGAGAGAAAATAATTTAATTAGTATAGAATATGCTCTTTAGGAACAATGAACAACAAATGTTCATTTTCATCGTCACTCAACTAGTCAAGGTTAGCTTGAATGTGACTCATAAGCTAACGTGTACCATTGTTATTGTCATTACCATTACATAGAGTGAGAGGAGAGAGAGGCGAGGAGGTGAGGTAAGGTGTTCCAACTCACAGCAGCATATGGTGCGCATCGCACCTTAGGAGTTAGTTAGCTACATCTACCACTATACAACTTGGAACTCAATAATCACAATTTTCTGACTGTTTAGAACTTGAACCCGACCCTTATTGAAATGAATTGACCTTCATATCAAAGGCGGATCTACATCGATGACCCAAAATATGATGCCATCAATGATCATAAAGCTTTAGGATCCCTAGACAAACAAAACGATGAAGAAGACAATAGAGGCATGAGAATGATTCCATCGGAAGCAATTTCACCGAAGGTCAAAAACCTTTCATGGGCATTAAGGTTCAAATAAAAATTTCTCTTCATACAGAATGTAAAGGTGACTATTTTTAAGGATGACCAATTTGAATTTGTTAATAAGAAAGAAATGAAAATGCTACATGTACACCAAGTTAGTTAGAATGCATCATTAGCTTCAATCCTAAGCACATGGCCAAGTTTTCATTTAGTTGCATTTTGTAACAAATTTAGGGTAGTGCTAGACACTACATGTATACATGTATATAAAGGAGATCAGTGACTCATGAATAAATGCATAGAATTATTCAAAAATATTGTTTTTTGTTTACTCATTTCTTCTGCTATTTGTTTCAAGGTTTGTAGATGATTTTCACATACTTTGATTCATCAGAATCTTAATATGGTATCAGAGCATCAAGAATTAGACAAGGAAAGCTCTTTTCGGTTGGATAAT
The DNA here is from genome assembly GCA_037013495.1 of Hippophae tibetana. Lineage (NCBI taxonomy): Eukaryota > Viridiplantae > Streptophyta > Magnoliopsida > Rosales > Elaeagnaceae > Hippophae > Hippophae tibetana. Next base: position 18,216,209 of record CM072807.1, on the reverse strand, counting down.
CTAATTTTTATAGTTAAAGATCAAGAAAGCACACAATGTTCTGAACTTGAGAATAAACTCAATAAACAAGAACTGATAACCTTTCAAAATCAAATTAGTGCAATCAAACTTGATAGAAGCAATTTTGTGATATGAAAAAGATAGATTCTTAGGATCCTACAAAGGTATGAACTATAAAACTTTGTTCTTGGTAAGTATAATTGTCCTTCTAAGAGAGATCTGAAAGGTATGGTTAATATTAATTATCAACTTTGGATAAGACAAGATCCAAAAATAGGTTCTTGGTTGATTACTTGTATGGGTGGTGATTTGAAGAAATAAGTCTTTGAATATGATATAAGTCCATAAATCTAGTATGTTTTGGAAAATTTCTTTGCATCTCATTCAAAAGCACAAAATTTTCAATACAAATCAAAATTAAGCAATATCAGGAAAGGTTCTAGGACTATCACTAAGTATGTGATGAAAATTAAAGACATTGTTATGCAGCTTTCTACACGTGGCTATGTAGTTTTAGATAAAGATCAAATTCATGCACTTCTCAATGGTGTTGACAAGGATTATGACTTGGTGCATGCAATAATTGCTAGTAAAATTGATGCAATTACAATTAGAGAAGTACAATCGATGTTACTCATTCAAGAGAAACGTCTTGAGAAACACAACAGTGATGCTATTGATGGATTCTTTCTAGGAGCTAATTTGGTACAAAATCAAGCCAAGCAGTTTAACAATGAAGATTCTAGTGATCGAAGGTTTTCTAATTAGTCTGATTTTAATAATCCGAGTTATGAAGGTAGGGGACAAGACACATATCAAAAGGACGAGGTACATGCAATTTTCATGGAAATAGACATCAATGTTAATTGTGTGGAAAAATTAAACATTTGGTAAATAGATGTTGATATAGGTTTGACAAAGATTATCAATCACCAAATTTTAAAAACAATTAGAATAAGAATAAATCTCCTCAATCACAACAAGTCTCTACACTTTTGGCCACACCAAAAACCATCAACGAACTTGCATGGTATCCTAATTCAGAAGTCACACATCATGTTACTTTTGATCCTTCAAATATGATTACAAAATCAGCATATAATGGGTTTGAGAAACTCCATATAGGTAATTGATGCACAAAAAATATTGTGTACAATTTTTGTAAAATTTATAAAATACTTACAAGTGTTAGGATCACTTATAAAATATGATAAGTATATTTCCAAGGTCGATTTAAAAAAAATAATATGAATTTTAAATTATTCAACAAATTCATAAAAATGAAAATAAAACCTAAACATTATGTCACAAAATTTGAGTTTGAAATCCTAATCTAATGACAATAAAATAAAGATAGATTCAATAAATATGCAAACATTTAGACATTATCATGATGTGTAGAATTTATGGAATGTATTAGCTAGTTGATTATGCTTACTCAATATTAAATAAATTATTAAAGATTTAAATTAGGATTATTGACTATCTCCTTTTTATATGAAAATATTGATCATTCTCGTTATCAGTAATACACCAATTAAAATTCTTAGGTAAGGTCTTTTCATTGATTTTATTATTAAATTATTTTTCTTCTCTAAGAGATTAATAAACCATTTAATTGTCTTCCTTAGGTGGAGTTTGAAAATTTAAACTTCATTTAAGGTATCGAAATTAGATTTAAGAATTTAAGTATATCATAAAAACAAAAACTAAAAACAAAAACTAAAAATGAAATTAAAATATCCTAAATCATTTTTGTAGATTGATACTATTGCATTTAACATATATAATAAGCTTTTAATCCCATAGTTTGTCCCAGAGGATGAGTTTCAATCTCGTGAAGGTTTTTAAATATGATATTCACAAATATCAATTTAAAATACAAAAATTAAAAACAAATAAACAAAAAATAAAATGTTAAAATAAAGTAAAATAAAAATGAAAAAGATAAAAATTACAAAACTTCATATACTTTTTAATCTCTTTTGAGATTACAATTAAAATTTATAGCATAAGTTATTTTAATATTCTAAATATTCATGATTTACTATAATAATTAGATGAAAATCACTCTTATATTTTAATCAAAGATGTATCAATATTAAATTTACTCAATCTCGGTGTAAGGAATCTGAAATTGCTTTAACTCTAACCTCACAAAATATACTCTCAAATACACTAATCCTAATGTTTCAAACACTCATTCAAAGATATATGCAAATAGAATTTATGTACAGAAATGAAAATTAATAGTTTTGCATATGTTTAAAGAAGGAAAGACTCAAAAATAGTACATAATGTAGATCTTATGAAAGAGATCAAATGGAAGAATTTTATAAAGAAATCAAATATCATTTGTATACATCAATTAAATTCATTAAATAAATTTAAGTAATATGCCATTTTAATTAGAGATGAATAAAATGCAAATGATTTCTTAGGGAATTATTTCCTATATTTTTCTTTTGTATTTAGCAAATTCTTACTACTTTGAAGGATTTTAGGTCATACTATTTAGTTTATACTATTCATTTTTTCTCTTTTTTTTATAGATATTTTTTCTTTTTTTTAGAGAGATGACTCATGTACAAATTGTCATATATTTTTTTTGTATGATAAGGTGAGTGACTAATTTATGACTTTTTTCTTTCACTATTTAGATAACCTCATGTATGTCTCTTGTTTTAGTAGTTATATATGAATAAAGAGAATGCCATATATTTTCAATTACTATTTAACTTATTCAATTTAAGCACCAAAAAATAAATATATAATACTCTATTAGATATACAAATCCTACATTCAATACAAAGACCTATAGAGATCATCTAGTAATTTAAAATTTACAGAAAAAGTGTTTAAGAGTATAAAAATATCATCACTCAGAATGGAAAGATAATGGCTCAAAATATATTCTCACAAGGTAGTTTCCACTATTTTATTTCTAAATAACGATTTTGATGTCATTGCAATTTCAATATTTTCTCATAATATATTAATTATGATAAAAAAAATAACTAATTATCACATTATTCCATGAAATATTTTTGAAATTAATCTAAAAATGCAAAGACTTAATAATTTTCTTAAATTTAACTAAAAGACAAGATAATTTTGTAAGAGAAATGCAAAGACCTTATGTCCTCCTTTTAAATAGGGTTTCACATTATAACCATTGTTTATGTTTTTGGATCCATTAACTTTATCATGTCATAAAGAGAAATTTGGGTAATTATGTATAGTCCATCCCACATTGATCTCAGTTTTCCTAAAAATAATCTTAGACAAGAGTTAAATAAAAGAACTTTCATTCCAAGAAGAAAATACTTACGAACTAGCTTTTTGTCATGATAACACTTTGTACGTTCTTTGTACAACTTTGCATTTTCATAAGCTTCGTCCCTAATCTCTTCAAGTTCACTGAGTTGGAGTAATAGTTTCTCTTCTACTTTATCCAAATCCAAGTTTAGCTCTTTAATATCCCAATAGCCTTATGTTCAAGTTCACAGGTGAGTGACATGATTTCCTAAAGATGAACCAAAGAGGACTCATTCTAAAAGGTGTTTTGTAAGTTGTGCGATAAACCCATGAGGCATCATTTAATTTGATTGTCCATTCTTTTCTTGAAAAGCACACAGTGCATTCTAGAACCCATTTTATTTTCCTATTACTTACTTCTACTTGACAAAAAGTTTGAGGATGATATAGGGTGACCACTTTATGTGGGATGTCATTCTTCTTAAGTATACCATCAAAACATTTGTTTCAAAAATGACTTTCTTCATCACTTATTATTGCTTTAGGTATCATAAACCTACTAAAAATTGAATCTTACAAGAATTTAATAACACTAGCATCATTAGTTTTGGTGGGCATAGCTTTTACCCATTTAGGCACATAATGCATAACAACCAGGATATATTCATAGCTAGAAGATGAGGGAAAGGACCCATAAAGTCAATTCCCAAAATATCAAAAAGTTTAATAACTAAATTTGATATCAAAGGAATTTCATCTTGCTTTCCTATATTAACTATCCTTTAACATCTATCACAATGTGTACAAAACATATTAGCATCTTTAAAAAGAGTTGGCCAATAATATCCAAATTTTAATACTTTAAAAAGCCATTTTGTTACCTCTAAAATGGCCCCCCATAATGAAAATCATGACAAAAAGTCAAGATATTTTTATGTTTTTCTTCAGGCACACACCTCTGGATGATTTTATCTTAACCAATCTTGAATAGATAAAGGTTATCCCAAAATTATTTCTGGCAAGAGCTTAACAACTTTTTCTTTTCCTGATAAGATATGTTATGTCTAAAAATACCACAAGCAAGATAATTAACTATATCAACATACCATGGATTTGGATCTACTGAAAATAATTGTTCATAAAGAAAAGTTTCAACAATATCTTTTTTACTCTCACCTTATAGAGAATTGAATTAGAAATTAACCTAGATAAATTGTCAGTTATTAAGTTTTCACTGCCTTTCTTATCTTTGATTTCTAGGTCAAATTCTTGCAAGAGTAAAACTCATCGGATTAATCTTGGCTTAGAGTTAGGTTTACTTAGTAGATATCTTAAAGCAACATGATAAGAATGTACAATTTCTTGAGAACCTATTAAGTAAGCCTAATTTATCTTAAAAAATGATGGCCAAGAATTCTTTTTCAGTGGTGGAACAATTACTTTGGGTATCATTGAGTTTTTTGTCAACGTTATATATAACATGCAAAGTCTTTACCCCAAAACTACTCCGATTACATAATAAAAAGCATCACACATAATTTTAAATGGAAGAAACCAATCTGGTTCCAAAATTATAGGGATAGATGTTAAGTCATCCTTCAAAGTATTAAAGAAGATAAGACATACATCATTAAAATCAAAATAAACATATTTTGATAGCAAATTACATAAATGATGACTTAATTTTAAAAAAATCTTTAATAAATCACTTATAGAAACCTACATGTCCTAAAAAGCTTATATTCCCTTAACAGATGTAAGGGAGGTAATTTTGTAATTAATTCCATTTTTACTTTGTCAACTTCAATTCCTTTGTTAGAAATCACATGTCTTAAAACAATCCCTTTTGTACCATAAAATGACTTTTTTCCAATTGAGTGCCAAGTTGCATCAATGTAACATTTTAAAACAAAAGTCAAATTCTTCAAGCAATCATCGAATAAGGTTTCAAAGACAAAAAAATCATCCATAAATACCTCAATAAATGTTTCCACCATATTTGAGAAGATTGATATCATACATCTCTAAAATGTGACATGGGCATTACATAACCCAAATAACATCTTTCTAAAAGAAGATATTTTCCTACTCTTTTGGTGCAATGGGTACCTGATAATAACCTGAACTAATATCTAATTTATAGTAAAATCTATGTCCATCTAGTCTTTTTAACATTTTATAAATGAATAGAAGAAGAAAATAATCATTTTTAGTATACAAATTCAATTTCTTGAAATATATACACATCTTCCATTTAGTGATTGTTCGAGTGGGCATCAGTTCATTTTTATTATTTTTTACAACTATTATACTAGATTTCTTTGGTACCACATGCTTAGAACTAACCTATTTACTATCAACAATAGAGCAAATGACTCCTACTTCTAAGATTTTTAGAATTTTATTTTTCACCACCTCGTACATGATTGGGTTTAGTCTTTTTTGGGCCTCTCTAACAGGTTTAACATCATCCTCAAGATTGATCTTATACATACATATATCTATACTATTCCTATAATATCCCTGATATTCTAACCTAAAGACTTTTTAAAATTCTTAAGCACCTTAACAAGTTTATTTTCTTGAGAATTGGTCAAAGAGGAGGAAATAATAGTTAGGTAGGTTTCCCCTTCTTCCAAAAACACATATTTAAGGTGCTCAGGTAAATATTTAAGTTATAAGTTAGGTGGAATGGACTCTTTCCCACATGGTATCTTAGGTAAGATCTAAGGGTGTACTAGATTCTCCTATTAGTTCAACACTATTTAAAAGATCATGGTATCCCTCAATATCCTTATCTAGATCCTCTTCTTCCTTTTCAACAATTAAAGAAATTTTTAGTTTGTCTTTTATTCTATTCCTCATAAAAGTGTTATGTACAAACATATCCATTGAATCAACATTATAACATTCATCAATAGCAGAAATAGAAGGGAAAAGTGAAGAGTTAAAATTTTTAAAGTGGACAATCTCTTCTAAGAATTTCATATAGTAAATTTCCATCTTAGACATTGATAACAGTCTTGGTAGTGTCCATGAATGGTCTACCGAGAAATATTGTATGTTCTTTGTTCAAGGATGGGTTTTTCTCCATATCTAACCATGAAATCAACAAATATTATAAGTTTGTCTACTTATACTAGCATATCCTCAACCATTTCCTTTGGGTATTTAATAGATCTATCTGCAAGTTGAAGGGGAATGATTGTAGATTTTAGATCTTTCAAACCTTACTATAAGGAAATAGAGTATATCATCCAATTTATACGAGCACCTAAATCTAACATTACTTTATCCACTTTTCTATACCCCATAGTGATGTTAATGATAAAACTATTAAGATCATTAGGATCTTTCAACTTTAGGGGTAGTTGGTGCTGAAGCACATCATTGGAAATTTTTGATACCACTACTCTTTCATTAAGTGCATACTCATTTTTCTTAGTTTTTAATTCTTTGAAAAATTTAGCATAGAAGGGTATATTCTTGATCACATCTAATAAAGGTAAATTTTTATTTACTTTAAAAAGCATACTAAAAAGATCAGAGAATTGCTTATCTTGTTTGGATTCTTTTAGCTGGTATGGAAATGGAATTGGTGGTTGGTGTGGTTCTATTATCTTTTCATTTTTTAGAATATCAATTGACTCCCCAATTCTTTTCTCAAAAGGTTGATCATTGTTAGAACTTGTCTCTCCTCTCTAAGAGACTATAATTTCACCTTCTATATTACCTATACTAAATGGCAGGTCATTAGAAATTTTAGGTAATATTTATTGACTATCTTATCACTTCAAAGGGTTGTGACTTCCTTTGTTTGTTTTTCTTGACTGGGTAGTTTTCCTTTTTCTTGTTTTTGCATGCGTTCTACTAGTTTCACAACTTTGACCTTAACCTTTTTTATCGAAGATTCAATGGAGCTCCACCTTTGATTCTTTATGAATTGATTGTCTCTACTAATTTGAATAAAGGTATTCAGATTTTATTTTAATGTTGGCTTATTAGGTTGATCTAGTGAGTAAGATTGGTTTTCATATGACTTTTATGTTTGGCAGTAGGCATATATTGGGTAATTATTTGAGTAATTAATAGTATTATGCTCAACTAAACCATGACTCCATATACTTCTTGATTAGTCATTTGGTGGTTTAAAATAAGTTGCACTAGCTTAGTCAATTCTACAAGTTGCAAGGCTATTTCATTCTCGATATTGTTGACTCATACTCTTCTTCCTCTAATACTCTTTTGTTGAAAATTAGTACCTAACATCTCATACAACTCTAAAGTTTCCTCTGCTATTTTTTCTTCCATAGATCCTCTTGTAGCATTATGAACAATGTACTAACATTATTGTTTTAGTATATCATAGATTAATTGGTTTTGTACTTGTATTGGAAAGTCATGGTGCCCACTGTCTTTTCTTCCATAGATCCTCCGGTAGCATTATGAACAATGTACTAACATTATTGTTTTAGTATATCATAGATTAATTGGTTTTGTACTTGCATTGGAAAGTCATAGTGTGGGCAATAGTTTAAGAGGAGCTTGAATATGTCTCAAGTTTCATAGAAGATCTTTTCATCCAATTGGAAGAATGTTGCTATTTTTTCCTTCTACTTAACATTCTTCTAATGGGAATGGTACCTACCTATGAATTTGTTGTAGATTACTTCTCAAGTAGTTAATGACTTCTAATGAAATTTAAAGGACTTTTATTAGAAATACCATAAAATAAAGGTAACAAGAAATGATGAATATTTTTCAATTCATAATTCCTTGTAATTTCTCCCAGTTGGATGCATAAAGTATTGTTACCTATGTATGGCAATGAATACTCCGTCATCATTTTCTGCTTGTCTATTTTGTCTACTTGTACTTGGGATTGTTCCTCTTCCCCTTGATATATGTCTATCTTTTCTTTGAAAAATATTTTGACCATCTAGATATTCAACAACAAAAAGTGCGAGTTCTTTTTCTCGAAGATCTCTTTACTTTTTGTACATTAAATCACAAATTAAAGAGGCAAAAAACTTTCTTTGACCAATCTAATTAAAAGTTTACAAATAGATATAAAAATAATTAATACACAAGTTAGTTATTAAAAATAGGTTGATAAATGTAAGTTAATAAAATAAAGTACACTAGTACATAACACAAAAATAATTAAAAGAAAAAACAATGTAAGTAAAATTAAAGAAATTAAATTTAAAAAAAACAATTGGTCAAATAAAAAGAATTAAATTTTTTCATTTTTTTAAAAGTATTTAAAAGATTTAATTATTTTTTATTTTTTAATAAAATAAAAGAAAATTTTAAAATTTAAAATATCTAAAATTAGTTGATAACCTAGATATTTTAAGATTTTAAATAAAAATCACAATATTTACAACAAAAAGTTTTTTAAAATTTTGATAATAATAATTTAAAAATGCTATTATTTTACCAATAGTGCCAAAAATGTGATGCATAAAAATTATTGCATTCAAATTTTGTAAAAATTATAAAATGCTCGTAAATGCTATAGTCACTTATAGAAAATGATATATATACTTTCAAGGTTGATTTGAGCAAAGAATCATGTGAGTTTTAAATTATTCAACAAATTTTTAAAAATAAAAATAAAACTTAAATATTCTATTATGATGTTTGGGTTTGAAATCCTAATATAATGATAATACAATAAAGATAGATTTAATAAATATTCAGACATTTAGACATTTATCACACTATGTAGAATTTATAATGTATTAATTAGTTGGTTAAGCTTGCTCAATATTAATTAGATTATTAAAAAATAGAATTAAGATTATTGATTCTCTCATTTTTATATAAATAATAAATTAATTAAAATCCTTAGGTAGGGCTTATTAATTAATTTTATTATTAAATTATGTTTTTTTCCTAAGATATTAATAAATCATTTAATTCCTTAAGTAGGACATGACAATTTAAACTTCATTCAAGATATCAAAATTAGGTTTAAGAATTTAAGTATCTGATAAATGAATTTCAAATTTTGAAACTACTACGAAAGATATGTCAACAATATATCTATCAATAATAATTATTATAAAAATCTTTGAAATAAAATTTATACTCTAACTACACATGTGAACCAAATCACTAAGAAAATAGTAGTACCAATAAGATTTTAATAATTAAATCTTAAATCTAATTTTTATATTTTTAATTTATAACAAAAATTCTAACATCACTATATTTTATGAAATAAACTTTATGGAATTCTTGAATAGAAAATAATATCTCATTATAATTTTTGGTGGACATGCTTAATTAATAATTGATCAGAAAATTAAATATAGCATGTAAAAACAGCACATAAAGAACAACTAAAAATAATACATAAATATACCTCACTAGAGTCTTCTTTAATTATTTATGGATAATCTCCAAAAGAAATGCCAAACTTTTATTGAATTAGATGTATAATTATTACATAAACTAAAATGTTTTCAACTCTCAATTGAGAGAAGAATTTTAAACTAAGAAAATAAAAAGCTAAAAACTTAAGAAATGAAAGGAATAATAAGGATGAGGCATAAGGAATAAGGAATTATTGATACAATGAAATAAGAGTCCTATTTATAGGTTCAAAAATATACTCAGATAGGTTGGCACCACCGCACACAATAATCCACGTCGTGACATGCACATAATTGATACATGATTTGAGCATCTCGCTCCATGATACATATTTTTTCCATGCCATGGCCCACGAAGGTTTAAGGATAGTTATATTGAATCCAAAAGCACAACACCGCAATACACAATAATTTCATGCCACGAAAAACACTGTTCTACGTGACTTTTTCCCCTTATTTTCTTGTATCATTTTTTTTAGCATTGTAATAAAGTGCCTTAAATGTATTTCTTCAAGTATTGATCAATTTTATCTTTTTAAGCTAATATACCTGTGAGTCTAAAAAGACTAATTTGTATAAAATAATTTTTTTTAAGTAAATACAAATCTTTTTAATCATAAATAATGCATAAAATCACGATATATTGAGTGCTTTTGAACACTCATCCGTAATGGCTCAAGTTTATTCCTTCATCATATGGGTTCCAATGATTTTACATTTGTAGAAAGTTTTACTTAAAGAATATGTAGTATGTTTAAATTTTCCAAGGATAATGATGTGTACTTTGAATTTCATCCACACTATTACCTTAGTAAGGACAAGGAGAGCAAGGAAACACTACTCAAAGGCATATGTAGCAAAGGTTTGTATCATTTCAACTTGGATTTGGAAAGCTTTAAGAAGGTGGTAGTTACTCAATCCAATAGTACTAATAGTCTTAAGAGTGCTTATCTATATAGTAACACTACTAGCACTAGCCTAAATAAGCCATTATTACATGTAATTAGTTGATGAAACAAAATCAAGTACTTGTCAACGACGCCAAAAATTTGATGAGACAAAACTAACATCGGGTTAGCAATACCGATTTTGCAGATACTTTAGTTTTATTTTTATAAAACCCTTGCAAGTGCACAAATCATTTTATATAAAATGACAAGTATACTCCCAAGGTCGATCTAAGAAATGAATATATGTGATTTTTAATTTATTATTCAAACTTTTATAAACGAAATTAAATCTTAAATATTTTATCACTATAATTTGATTTATGTTTCCTAATCTAATAACATGAAAAAATAAACATAAATATGGATTCAATAAATAATAAAGCAAATTTTTATCATTCATAATAGTGAAATATTTATGGATATAATGATAAAGTTAATTATGATTTTTCATATGATTTAGGTTATTAAAGATATAAATTAATATTTATTAATTTTTTCCTTTTTGGTATGAAAACATCCTTATTCGGGGCCCAAATTCTTTTGTTTAATATTAATTAACTAATATCCTTAGTCAGAGCTAATTAATTAATTGAGTATTAAATTTAAGCTTTATTTCTAAGAAAATTACAAACCATCTAATTGCAGCTTTAGGAGGAGTGAGTTAATTAAACTTTATTCAAGGTGTTCAAATTAAACCTAAGAATTTAATTACCCGAGTACTAACTTTCAAGTTTTAAAACTATTACTGAAAACATATTGTCAATACATTTTTGAATAATAGTGCTTATAAAAACTTTTGAAATAGAGTTTTACTCTAACTATCATACGATTATACCAACAAATAAAAGAACACTATTCTAAATTAGACCGGATAATTAAACCATAAAATTTAATTTTCAGATTTAAGTTTGTAATAAAAAATAATATATTTCTCTCTAACATCCTTAATATAAAATCTTGAATAAAAATAAAATCAATTTATTTTATAAAAATGTTTTACCTATTTAATATTTCGCAAGCATAACAACATTATTAGTATATCATATTTACAAATAGTTAGTCATGTTAAATTTAATCACAAAAAAATAAAATATAACATATAAAACATAAAACATAAAAATAACCGTAAATAATTCATTTTAAAATTATACCTCAAAAAAATCCTTATAAAACTTTTATGCTAATTTTGTTGCTAGAAAATCTCCAAACAAATTTGCCTTTCATTTATTGAATCAAAAATTAGAAATATACAAAAATATTAATTAATTTTTTCAAAAAGGGAAGAAATTTAAAACTAAAAAAATAAAGAAAGCTTTCTAGAGAGAAAAGGCTAGAGAGAAAAAGAGAAAATATTTTTAGGGATAATTTTTACAATGGGAGAGAAATATCTTTTATAGGTGAGTAAAAGACTAAAAAAGTGAAAAATATCTTGAAAATGGGTGTTGGGTGCGTTTCGAATAGGTTGGCAAGATTTGCACCAAACGGGCGCTAGCATGCGAGGGACTCAGCGTGACATGCACGCGGGCACGAGACTTGAAATTTTTGACCGTTTTGTCCAATTTTTTCATTTTGTTTTTACTTTTTATCATTTTTTCTCAACATATTTGTGATGAATACGTCTTCAATATTTTTTTTCGTGTCTTTAATTTATTTTTTGAATGAAGATACCTAAAAATAATAAAAATATCTATGATTCCAAAAGAACAAATTTATATAAAAATATGATAAAATCATACAAATATAAATTTATTTAATAAATTAAAATACATTAAATAACGATAATTTTAATGCTTTTTAATCACTCATGAGTAGTGCAGATGAAGAGATGAATTTTATAAATGTAAAGAAAAGTCTCTATATATTGTGTTATAGCATATGAGAGTGAGTTATCTAGCTCCTAACATTTTTAAAACTATACTTTAGAAATGTGATATGATTGTTTGTGATTCAACTAATTCCTTCCATGAGTTTTGTGATATATATCAATTGTCCGAAAGCCATAAGCTTCCATTTCATTTAAAAATCAAACAAAACAGCCGAGGCATTGCAAGTAGTTCATAGTGATGTACCGAGTTCTGCACCTATAATATCCAGAAGTGGTTTTCGCTGGTATGTTAGCTTCATTGATGAGTTTTCAAGATCTACATGGATCTATTTTTTGAGAGACAAAGATGATGTTAAGGACGCATTCTTGCCGTTCAAATATCAGGCAGAATTGCAAACTAGAAAGAAAGTAAAAATGCTTCAATATGATGTTAGAGATGAGTTTGATTATCTTAAATCTATTTTAGCTCGTTTTGAAATTTTAAAACAAGTGTCATGTCCAAATACCTCTTGAATTTTTGGATGAGGCTTTTCATCTTCTATGTTTTTGATCAATAACTTCCTTATTCTATTCTAACCAATTTGTCTCCTAATAAAGTTTTGTTTAATCATTAACCTGATTACAATTTTCTTAAAACCATTGACTGTGCGTGTTTTCCTCATACACAACCTTATAATTCTGAAAAACTAAAATGAAAGTCTATTCCTTGTATTTTTATTGGATATAACCTCATTCATAAAGGTTATAAGTGTCTTAGTGCCAATGGTCGACTATAAATTTCTAGGTATGTTATAAAAACTTGTAACTTTTGCAACTTTGTTTGATATGTCATTTCAAGCTGTGGGCATTCCTCACTATCCAAATAGGTTCAGTCCACTAGACACAGTCGCTCTTACTACTAATCTAATTTGCTCTTACTACTAATCTAATTCTTCATGCTCGCACAAAACATATTAAATTAGATCTTCATTTTATTCGAGAGAGGGTCCTAGCCAAGCAACTTTTCATTCAACATATACTAGGCCAAGAACAGCTTACAAATGTGCTCACTAAACCCTTAGCTTTACCTACCTTTCATCACTTACAATACAAACTCAGTGTTGTCCCACTACCCTTGAGTTTAAGGGTAGATGTTAAGGATGACCAATCTAAATATGTTAATAAGAAATAAAAAGAAAATGCCATATGTACACCAAATTAGTTAGAATGCATCATTAGCTTTAATCCTAAGCACATAGCCAGACAGTCATTCAGTTGCATTTTGTAACAAAATTAGTGTAGTGCTATACTCTGCATATATGCATGTAGATAAAGGAGATCAATGACTAGTGAATAAATGCAGAGAATTATGCAAAAACATTTTTCTTTGTTTACTCATTTCTTCTTCATCTTTTCTGCTATTTGTTTCAAGGATTGCAAATGATTTTCACATACTTTGATTCATCAGAATCTTAATAACTATATCGATGTCTCATCCAATCCCTATTTGACAATTGTTTTTGAAGAAACAAGGTCAACCATCTATATCTATACATCAAAATTTACATATCGGATTTAGATTTTTTTTTTTTTTTTAATTTTGGTTTCTGGGAATGTTAAGCGTTAAAGTATCACTCTTTATTGATTCATTCATTCTTATTATCAGATCGGGGATTTTGGGATTGTGAATTACTGATTATTTATTTTCTAACTTATTATATTTCAGAATCAACTTGTAGAATTGTTGAGTTTTAGCTTTTGCTTTTCAATTTTTTCCTGTTATGCGACTTAGATGGTTATTTAAGGGTGAGCTTTCTTAAACAAAATTAGAGATACTAACTTTTATGTGTGATAACCTAAATCATTGTTAATTAACATTCAATATATTAATGCTTATATTTTTTAAATGCAATTATATAGAAAAAAACTTTTAATATCAAATCACATAACTCTTTGAATAATTAGATTGAATTTTATTTATTCTTATATATATATATATATTTTATTTACTTCAAAATATGTACTAAATAGTTAAAAAAAAAAGAATTAATACATATCATTTAATAGAATAACTATTATGTTAACATTTTAATTTTTTAACAAAATATAGTTTTAAAGAAATGTAAAAAAATGGTTTAAATTGTGAAAAAGTTACTATTTATTCATAACCAACGATTATTTTCGAATTTACTTAAACTTACATAATTATGGTTATTATTAGTATAATCATCCCATTTAACCTAATCAAATTTTCCTTTGAACTAATATAACTTTATGGGATTTTAAATATGAAGAAGCTCTCTTTCATTGTCTAAATTTTACTTCTTATGGGAATTCGGGCGGCATTTTGAATACCAATTTGTTGAAAATTTGTTTTTATCTATAAGCATGATAAGAGCAAATATAGATGATAATCAGGTGGTTATGTCCCTAAATTATGTTATGTTGGACATCATAGACGACAATGAAGTTCTTTTTGCTTATAAGCCTTTGAAGTTTACTAGTTTAGGGATGATCAAAAGGTTAATTATGTCAATCAATGACTATGCCATATACATCTTTGACCCAAAGAGTAATGCATTTAAACTAGGGATATTCCTAGCAATTGTAGAAAAAGATATACCTAAGTGAATTGAGTGATAACTTCTTTGCAATTATTATTCTAACAGAATATGACCTACTCATGGCAAGTGAAACCTAATGAACAATAGCGTGAAGAACAAGATCAAGAACAGCAAACAATGACCAAGATGCATAGAAATGATTTTGAAAGAAAACATTTGTAAATGCCTTGTAAAGGACTTATATTGTATTACATTTCAATACATGTATTTATATTTGTTTTTACAATGAATTAATTGTAATACACAATTCACAAAAATGTATTACATTCGTAGCTAATTCACAAATGGTAAAATTTTCTAAGTATTCATCATCATATATAACAAATGGTATTGAATCTTGATTAGTTATACTTACACACATCTTATTTTATGCACACAATAACACTTTACTAGTTGCACACATACATTATAGTATAACACTAGCACTCTTCAGAACATCATTATTTTTACTATCTTTTACACTAGTCGATATGACACACATTAGCACTTGATGTTTAGTTGCACTACCTTACATATTTCTATCAATGCACTAATATAATGCAACTCTAATAGTACCATCTTACACATCAACACTACATGGTTGCATATCTGATGACTTTATAAAAGTAGAATCATTAGCGTATTTTTTTACTTAATATTTACTTGTTTTATTTAATAAATAATATTTTTGTGGCAAAAAATATTAAAATATAAACTTTTTTAAAAAATGGGGTAAATATATAATTTTTGGAATTGTTTTAGATTTTTATGAATTTTTGGAATTTTTAAGGAAAACCAATAAGGAGTTGCCATATGGCCTGCCATGCAAGCAAGGGAGCTGATTGGGTGAGCCACTCAGATGCCACACAAGCATGGACACCGAATCATGTTACATCGCGTATGAAGAGGATGAAACACGTGCCATATATCAACACGACGTTCCATCCGAGTTTGGAAATTGATCAACCCTCGTTGCCACGTGTCACCACACCATTGCACCATGCGTTCCACCTGTGCGCCACGCCATCCACTTCCATGAATCACGTCATGCCGCATGTCGCAAACTCAGCAAACGTTGACTTTGACCGGTCTCTCTTGCCATACGCCGCTCCCTAATTCGTCCAGTGAATTTTTGATGCCACGTGTCATATTGTGATTGGCTAGAGTTGTCAAATTTGCTTGTTTTGATCATAACCCTTGATCTGAAGCTGATTTGACGGTCCAAATTGTACCTAAGCAATATTTAAGCTCCTAATTACTCCATAAACCCTTATTGGTCTCCATTAGAATAATTTTGGTCAATTTTTGGAGCTAAAAAGAGAGAAAAATACACAAAAAATCAAGAGAAGACACAATTTTTATGGAGATTAATTTTACAATTCAAGCGATTGATTGTATTTTTTCTTTTACTATTTTCTTTATAAGTTTTTATGTCTTCCTTTATGAAAACTATGAGCTTTATGAACACAATTATGTATAGTTAATTTATTAATATAGAGATCTTATGAACCCAATTTTCACCATGTGATGATTTAATATATTACCCCAATTATAATTATAATTTAATTATATTATTTAATCTAATTTGTATGTTATTAATTGTTTGGCTAACAATTTATCTATAGAGGCAATTAAATAGATTTGAGAGAATTATTTAATTGTTTGTTTTGATTAAATAACATGCATAGTTTTTAGACAAAGATGTATGATTGTTATATATGTGATCTATAATTGATGAACTTAATGAGTAGTATGTAATTTAATTGACATAAGGGTTTGATTAAATTAATTACTATATGATGTGTATTTTAATTGATAGAGGAATACATACTAGGTTAGATTCAATTGATCATGTAATTAATTGATAATTATATTAGAGGATTTTAGCAATTCACATGTTTAGAAAATTGGGGGATTAAGTATTCCTAGATATTTTCTCATATATCTTTTTAGTTACCAAATATGATTTAATTAATTATTGCTATTTACATTTAGTTACATTTAATCTAAAGCTTGCTTATGAGTAACCCAAGAAAAAGGATTAGCAACAATAAAAATTATTATATCGTTGATAATTAACATTAGCACCCCAATCACCATCAACAAACCCTTGAATACATAATTGACTATAAAGTTTAAGCACCAAACCATACATAACAATATCATATAAGTACTTTAGCACACATTTAACTACAAGCCAATGAGACATTTTAGGAGCAACCATGAATTGATAGCACTTGTTAATTGTAAATGATAAATCTAGCCAAGTAAGTGTAATATATTGTAAAGCTCCAGCTATACTTCTATACAGTGTATAATCAGAAAACATGTCATCACCTCCAATACTAAGAACAAGATTGGAGGCCATTGGAGTAGTACTAGGCTTACAACCTTCCTTTTGAACTTTAACCAACAAATCTTTAATAAATTTACTCTATGTGAGTAAAAGATCTATATTATCCCAAGCATTAACCTCAATGCCTAAAAAATAGCTTAGAGGGCCCAAATATTTCAAGGTAAATGTAGTATGAAATGTAGCAATAAGCTGTTGAACACTAGCCTCATCATTACAAGTAATAATAATATCATCCAAATACATAAGTATAGAAATATAGTAGAGGTAGAATCAATGCAAAAGAATAAAGAAGAATCAGCCCTAGAGTTTTGAAAACCAAGTTGAAACATAAATTCCTTGAGAGTATCAAACCAAGACCTTGGAGCCTACTTTAAAATATAGGTTTCCTTATTCAATTTACACACATAATGAGGATGATAAGGATATTCAAAACCTCGGGGTTGTTGTATATAAAATTCCTCGTGAAATTCACCATTTAATAAGGCATTATTAATGTCAACTTAATGAAACTTCCACTAAAAAGATAGTGCAAAAGTAAGGATGCTTATAATTGTAACCTTCATAACAACAAGGCTAAAGGTTTCTGCCATCTATTTGTCTAAACCTCTAAGCAACCACTCTGGACTTTCTTTAATCAAGTTGTTTATTTAGCAAATTTTTAACTGTAAAAATCCAACGATTCTTTACAACCTTCCTATTAGAAGGTGGAGGAACATTTGTGTCTATTTTTCTCCTTACTAAAGCATCAAATTCCTTCCAAGCAACACTATGTAATTCTTGCTTTATAGTTGAAGGCACAATGAGTGATAAGTCAAGAGAAATTGAGGCAAAAGCTTTAGGTTTAAGAATACCCTTTTTAGATTTAGTGACCATAGTATGAATGTTAATAGACAATTGGATAGTAGATTCTTGAGGATGAAAGGAAGTGTGAGAAATAGGCATAACACCAGAGGGTACAAATGGTGTATTTTGAGAAGAAAAACATATATCATTAATGGAAACAAGAGAAACAAATAAATCAAAAGGCACACAAAGAAACAAATTAGAAAGGGATAAAGCATGAGATTTTTATTTAATAAGAATAGGGAAAATAGTTTGAGATGACTTGGAGATCGAAGAAGAAACAAACTCTTGGGAATTATGAGTTAAAGGAAATAATTCTCAACAAATACTACATCACTACTAATATACATCCTACCATTGGCACTGAGAAATTTATAACCTTTATAACAAGGAAAATAGCTAAGAATTGTACAAGGAAAAAATCTTGGCTCAAGTTTGTCAATAGTATAAAGCCTCAAACAAGGAAATGCATCGACATCCTAACACTTTTAAAAACATATCGTTTGGATGTTAGCAAAACAAATTTTCTAAAGGACTAAGATTATTCTTAACAGGAGTGGGAAGCCTATTAATGGTATAAACACTAGAAAACAATGCATGATCCTAATAAGTTTTAGGAATTGAAGTATGGGAAACCATGGACATGCCAAGTTCCATAATATGTTTATGTTTTCTTTCTACAAGACCATTTTGAGAATGAGCATAAAGATAGGCTATTTGATGCTTAATGTCATACTGAGCAAGAATAGAATACAGAACTTGATACTCACCTCTTTAGTAAGATTGTAAAATTTTGATTTTATAATTGGTTTAAAATTTAACCTATTTTTTTAAATTGCATAAAAGATTGAGTAGCAAATGCTTTTGTTTTAAAAAATATATTCAAGTATAATGTTTACATTCATCAACAAAATGAATATAATAATGATATCCATTAACTGAAGTTATAGATGCAATCCATATGTTAGAATGCACAATGTGTAAAGGTGTTATAGCATGGGAAATAAAGGATTAATAGGGCAAGGTGTGACTCTTACCCATTTGACATGTAATAAATGTTTTTTGTATATTAATACAACTAATGTCATAAGGAATACAACATATATGTAAAACATTATTGATGATAGGAAAAAAAGAATGTCCTAATTTAAAATGCCAAAATTTAACATCAGAAAGATGACTTAGGAACAAAAACATTATTAGAACCAACACTAGAATTAATAGAATTGAAAAATGATTCAGTTTCAAATCAAACATATAGAGGCTTTGATGTACTTTTCTTTCAAGTAGTACCTCTTTGGTGTCCAAATTCTTCACAAAACAAGAAGTAGAATGAAATTAAAAGAAATAGAAATATCTTAGAAAATTTGGATATGCTAAATAATTTTGTAACAATGTGAGGCATATGCAAGATATTGTGTAACAAAAAGGATTTTCTAAGTGTATTCTCAATTTCAAAGGAATTTGAACCAATATTTTCAATAATTAAGCCATTTCCATTACCTATAAGCAATTTATCACCTCCATTGTAAGCTTGAGAATTTTCCAAATTAGCTTGATTAGTTATAACATAATGACTAGCTCCTGAGTCAGGATACCACACTGGTTCACCTTACCAGAAGTAGCTGAGTCCTAAGGTGCATTTATTTTATCAGAAGCTAAAGAATTCATAGATGGTATAGAAGTAACGATTGCATATCATATGTACATGTATTGTGAGAAACTCCAAACTATCCAAATGTTGGAAAATTTGGATGAGTAAACTATTTTTCTGGTTTCACATATCGAGGATAGAATGGATAGCACCATATGATTGAGAACTACATGCTAGATTTACACTAGGATTTGAGCCAATTGATTGTGGATCTTGATAACTTCCTACATTCTACTGCACAAAATTATTTTGATTCATTTGTTCGGATGGTGTCCTTATGAGAACACAACATTCTTATCAAACCTATGCCAACAAGTAAAAACAAGATGTCCATTCTACCACACAACTTATAGTGAGACCTATTATACATGCACCTCTACCTTGATCATTAAAGTTATTATTAAATATTTGTATATGAGCATTCATCTGATGTTGAAACTATCTAGAGGTATTTAATTAATGTGATCCACTAAGATTCAATGTATTGATATTAGGCAACAAATGATTATCATATGATTTCTATGAATGCTATCATTTCATTTAACACTCAAATTCACACTTGGAAGACGTAACATATTAGCAACTTTCTTTCTTTCTATTTGACTTTCATGACCAACAAAAGAGCCTTCGCATCATTGATGGTGACCTTCTTACTTAGTATTTTTCCTGTTATCGTCGAAAAGACATTATAATAATCCTCTCAAAGACCTCCTAACACATATATCAGTTTTTCTTCCTCAAAAATTGAACATGTTGCTGCCAATAGATCATTAGTAAAAGCATTGATCTTCGAGATGAACTCAAAAATTGACATTCCTCCTTTCTTCAAATTTTGCAATTCTTCCTTTATTTGTATAATATGAGCTCTTGACTTAGAAGTAAAATTATTTTTAAGAATTAACCATGCTTTATATAAAGTATCAAAATTTCCTCTTGTTTTAAGATTGTATCACTATGCATATCATTAGCCAACACACTAGAATTACATCTTGTCTTTTTCATGTCTTGTGTTGAGTACTAACTGAACTATCGTAGATGAGTTTTAATAGAGGTGATTCTAGAATGTATGAGTCCAATTCAAGACTAGGAAAGATTTTCAAATTTTGATGTCTTCGTATCATATAATTGTGATTATCAAGTTTAAATTTAACAATCATATTGTTAAAAGAGAAGATTTCTTTAACATGTTGTGTTCTTTCATTATTATCAAACAGATTATATTCAAATCTATCGTGAAGAACTTATAGTTCTTCCATTGCTAAACTTTGAGTTCTTGATCTTAAAACTCACAGAGTTTCAGACTCTAATACCATGAAGATTGATAAAAAACATCATTGCTTTGATTACATAAAGAAGAAGATCAAGAATAAGAAATCAACTACCAAAACATAGAGAAATGGCAGTGAAAGAAAACATTTGTAAATACCTTGTAATGTATTGCATTTCAATAAATGTATTTATAGTTGTTTTTACAATGAATTAGTTGTACTACGCAATTCACAAAGCTGTAGTACATCTGTATCTAATTCTTTAAAAATAAATTGTTCTTCATTATATATATTAGATGGTATTAAATCTTGATTAGTTATACTTACACACACCTTATTTGCTATACACATTGACACTCCACTAGTTGTACACGTACACATTGCTCCATTCACATTTCTTGGTACCTTATTAGTTGCATATGCATATAGTATAACACTAGCACTCTTCAGCATATTATTATTTTTACTATACTTCACATTATTATTTATACTATACTTCACATTAGCAGTTTTGGCACACATTAGTACCTGATGTTTAGTTGCACTATACTGCACATTTCTATCACTGGACTGATATATTGTAACTCCAATAGTACTAGCCTGCACATCAACACTACTAGGCTACATATCAACACTTCTTTGCTGCGTAGCTATATCCTTCATATCCACAGCTAGTACTCGAAAAACTGAAATTGTTAATGTTTTGGTTAAAGCTACCAAGAGAAGAGACTGAATTTGATATGTCTTTCTCTAAATGGTAAAGAAAATTTTGTTTCTTTTGATTGGCAATAAAAAATTTCAATTTAGTTTCTCTTACTATAATCTGAAATTTCCATTGTTTCCATTTTCTATATGCAAGATCAGAACTTCAAGTCATTCACTTTGCTGAAAATAATTTATGTTGTTACTGAACTTTGATGTTGATCTTTTTAGGGTGGGGGTATTCATTGGTCCTCAAATTATGCTTTAATTGGTAGAAATGTCAAAAAAAAAACATTGTACAAACTTTTAAAACTTTACACTTAAATCTCATTTGATCTTTTAATTTTTCAAGTTAACATTTTAACATTATAATTCAATGTCCCACTCACATAGATATTAAATTAATCCTGATTAAGGTTTAATCTATCCAATACAATCAATTATATCCATTGTTAACATTTATCTTAATCTTAAAACACATGAATTTCTAAAATGGTTGATTGTAGCTAACCTTAAGTAGGATTAAACAAACGTTCACGCGAGTTGTAATTTGGATTTTAATGTTAAAATGTTGGCTTGTCAAAAGGAAAAAATAAAATGAAATTAAGTGTGAATTTTTAAAAGTTGGGAGATGAAAGTGTTAACTTGTTTTGTTTGAAACCTTTCTATTAATAAAATCACAGGGACCAACAAAGTCCTTCAACCATCTTTTTAATATTCTAATCATGTTAAATCTCTGTCCAGATTAAATATTTCATGAGTACAATGCAGTTTTGAGTACAATGCATCTGATGAATTGGTCAAGGAGGTTCACTTTGAGGAAGTAGAAGGTCTGTTGATCTGCTATCTTTCTTCTCCACACCACATGCCTCGCTATTCTATTGTTACTGCATTAAAGATTTTATTTGTTACCGTGAGCTCTGGAAAAGACTTTTGATTCATGTGAATGTCAGGTGGAGTGAAAACAAGATTTGACTGGAAATGACTTGCAGTTCTAAGATAATGCGTGAATGCTGCAGGGAACATGATTCTTTATTCGTTGCATAGCAATGTTGTGCTCGCATCGAGTACAAATCAACTGTATCAGAGAAGCTAGCTACATGTTTTTGGTTGTGTGATATTCTTGTAAAACAGATGATGATGTAAATTCTTCTGCTGTAATCTGGACTTGGGGAATGTGATTATTGTTATTTCTATGATTTGAACTGGTTAGGAATATTGAGGCCGACTCTTGTAATGAGTTGTGTTGTTGTGATTAAAATTAGTTTTCTATTTTTTAATTTATTTAGAAGAAAAAAACTTATTGGATAAAAAGTTATGTTCTTTTATTTTAATTTTTTTTTTAAAATATGCTTGGTGCCATTTTATTTGTATAAATTAAAGTCGGTTATTACTTTACACTTGTCAATTTAGATCAAATTTGATGATTTTATTCACTTTATTTTTTATTTTTTATATATATTTTTAGATGTTTTTATCTTCGAACATCTAGTGTTCGTTACTAATAAAATTTGTTTGATTTAACTTAAGATTTTTTAAAGTAAAAGAAATCCAAAAGATCAAAGCGGATAAAAATTATATAAAATGTCTAAAAATGTAACAATAATGTGATCAATGTGTATCAATTTTAAAAAATACGATTAATGTATTTAATTTGTGAGACTAGTGAACTAAATATAATATTAATGTTTCTTTGAACTCGCATAAAAGAAAATTAAAGTTAACTAATAAAAGTTAAAATTAAAAAAACAGATTTAAAAACAAAATCTTAGTTTCTAGAAACCTCTTATCTTATAGAATCCTATATCTGAATTGGGATAGTTTCTAATGTTGATCAGGAATGGTATTTGATGTACTTTACCAAATATCACTATCATATCATTGTCATACATTATTTCAAATTTAAAATATATATAATTTTCTTTTAATCTTTATTGTTGTAACATATTGCTCAGCCAAAACACTCACCTCACATTTTCTTTCTTATTTCGCTATTGACCATCTGGACCCATCCACCAAATTAGGCATTACAAATCAAGCGGTAAGTTATTTGAAAACTTATTTGAAAACCAAAGACAGATTGGGTTGTGGGGCATGAACATTTTTTCTTTTAAATCAATAATAATAATAATAATAATAATAATAGTATGTTACGTGAAGAAACAAATAAGGTAAACCCGCACGCAGCAGCAGGGGCATAGGCAGCGCACAGTGGGCACAATTGAGCATAGAAGGGTGTAGAACGGACATAAGGAGACCAGTGAGGAAACAGTTAGGTGTCAGAGTTGGTTAGCATTTATTTTCTTTTTAATCACGCAAACGTAAGGCTATATGTAGTCTTAATGATTGGAATAAAGGATATAACAAATTAACCCAATTATCTCTCTTTTTCCCTAGCTTTCTTCCCTCTCATTCTCTTCTATAGAATTATGCAAAATAACCCTAACAGTGGTATCAAAGTCAGTGATTGGTATGGATACTAGGGGTAAATCAAATGTTGAGTTCTGTAATGATGTCTTGGAGACTCTAACATGCTATGAAATTGAATTTAACCGATTCGAAAACACTATGCAAACACTGCTTACTGAGGTGCAAGCTCTGTGCGCTACTCGAAATCTACCAGAAGACAAACCCTTTGCCAGAGACGAAACTATACATTCACACTGCCACACATCTCGATCAACTAATGAAAACCTACTGCCCAATATGAAATTATCATTTCCAAGGTTTGCCGAGAGAAGATCCTACTGGGTGGATTTATAAGGCTGAGCAATACTTTGAATTTACGAACATTGCTCAAGACTAACGAGTGCAGCTAGCCTCCTTCTATCTGGAGGGTATTGTGTTGTAGTGGCATTGGTGGCTCACAAAATTCTGTGGACCACTCACCTAGGAGGAGTTCACTAAGGCTGCTCAACTGAGATTTGGACCCATTGACTATAAGGATCCTTCAAAAGCCTTATCGTGCCTTATGCATACCGCGAGCATGGCCACCTACCAAAAATCATTTGAAAAGCTGTCTCATCGCGTGGATGGATTACCATAGGAATTTCTCATTGGGTGTTTCATCGCCAGGCTAAGGGATGACATTCGGATCAACGTCAAAATCAAACAACCAAAGACACTAGTTAATGCCATTGGGGTAGCTAGATTGATTGAGGAAAGGAATATCTTATAGAAGAAATCTACAACAAGCACTCATTTCCCGTTTCAAACAGCTCAACCTAAACAAGCACATGCTCAACGTGTTAATACAACTCAACCAGTAACCTTCCAAAAGCTTACTAGCCAAGAGGCACGTGAAAGAAAAGGGATTGTGCTACTATTGCGAAGAAAAATCTGTGGCTGGTCATCGCTGCTCTCGACCATAGCTGTTTATGATGAAAGATTGGAACCCATAGGATGTAACTGAGTGTGAAAAGCTCACACCAGAGGAAGACCACCACGAAATATTACCTGAAATCTCCTTCCATGCTATATTAGGTACTGAACATCCTTAAACCATACGTGTTATCGAAAAACTGAAAAATAAAAGTATATTAGTACTAAGAGATGGAGGAAGTACCCATAACTTCATAGATCAAGACATAGTCTCTCTCTTCAACCTACCTATAGAAAAAGTAAGAGATTGGAAGTAATGGTAGCCAACCGTGAGAAATTAGAATGTGTAAGGCAATGCTGCAATCTCACTCTTAAAATTTAGGGTTGTCCAGTGGTGACTGACTACTATATGCTACCAGTGGCATCTTGCCAACTTGTGTTAAGGGTTCAGTGGTTAGAAACCCTAGGGCCTATCCAAATGGATTACAAGAAGCTCATCTTGAGCTTCCACACAGAGGGAAACTCTTATATTTTCCAGGGATTAGGAAAAGCCAATATGTTTGTCCTAACCAACAAGGAATGTAATAGTCTGTAGGGGACAAGGTTGTTCCTCCAAATAAGACCCACTGATAACCACAGGTCTCTCCTTAGACATATCATCCGGAAATAAGAAAACTATTGGATGAATTCCCTAAGATATTTGACCCATCCACTTGCTTACCTCCTACAAGGATGCGGGATCACAAAATTCCCCTACAACCTAGATCAGGACTAGTAAATGTGAGACCATATCGCTACCCACACTATCAAAAAAATGAAATAGAAAAGATGGTACAAGAAATCTTGAAGTCCTAACTGATAAAACCAAGTAACAATCCATTATCTTCACTGGTGTTGCTTATTAAGAAGGTTGATGGAACTTGGAGGTTTTGTGTTGACTATTGAGCACTGAATGCCATGACTATCAAAGATAAGTACCATATACCTATCATTGATGAACTATTAGATGAACTTCATAGCGCCAAGGTTTACTCCAAGATGGACCTAAGATAAGGTTATCATCAGATTAGGGTTCATAAAGATAACACCCATAAGACAACATTTAGAACTTATGAAGGCCACTATGATTTTTTGGTGATGCCATTTGGGCTAACTAATGCCCCAGCTACTTTCCAAAGTCTCATGAATAACCTATTCTGACCATTCCTTAAGAAGTTTATCTTGGTTTTCATTGATGAGATACTGGTGTACTCTAGCTCGTGGAGGGATCACATCTCACATCTGTAATCTGTCTTATAGTTGTTGACTGCTCACAACTTATTTGCTAAAGATTCTAAGTGTCAATTGGGTGTAGCACAGGTGGAATACTTAGGCCATCTTATTTCAGAACAAAGGGTCTCAATGGATCCAGCCAAGATTCGAGTTGTCATTGAATGGCTCACACCAACCTTAGCTAAAGATGTAAGAGGTTTTCTGGGGTTAGTAGGTTACTACAGAAAGTTCATTCAACATTTTGGAGGAATAGTTGCACCTCTAACTCAACTACTAGGTAAAGATGGGTTCCATTGGAATGAAGTAGCTGCAAAAGCCTTCCAGCAGCTAAAGAGAGCCCTTACCTCTACCCCTATCCTACGATTGCCTGATTTCACACAACGATTTATGGTTGAGGGTGATGCTAGTGGCATTAGACTGGGGGGCAATTATCAGCTAGGAAAATAGGACAATGGCCTACTTTAGTGATGCCCTGAAGGGATTAGCTCTAGCACTGTCCACCTATGAGAAGGAAATGTTGGCTATGGTAAAGGCTATTTGCATATGGCGTCCCTATTTGTTGGGAAGGCACTTCACAGTACGTATTGATCAAAGAAGCCTCAAATATTTATTGAAGCAAAGAATCACCACCTCAGCACATGCATGTTGGTTGCCTAAGCTCATTGGCTATGACTACGAGATTGAATACAAAAAGGAAACTGAGAACCAATGGGCTTATTCTTTATCTAGGGTAACAGAATTCCAATTCCTTGCTATCTTTCAATCCTAGTCAGAATGGTGGCCCATCCTCCAGCTAGAAGTCCAACAAGATGTTTTTTATGAGAAACTAATAAGCAAAGGCTCCCCTACAGGATGTCCTCAATTATGCCAACGAGATGGAGTTTGGTTCAAGAGGAACAAGGTATAACTAAGTTCTACATCATCCTTAATACCTAAAATATTGAAGGATTGTCATTCATCACCCATTAGAGGACACTTTGGTTTCCACAAAACCTTATCCATAATTAAATCGAATTTTTATTGGCTCAGCATGCACCCAAAGATAAAAGGGTTCCTGAGTGAGTGTAAAGTATGCCAACGGTGTAAGGTGGATTACATGAAGCCAGTCGGGTTGTTACAACCCTTACCTATTCCTAACCAAATATGGATTGAGATATCAATGGATTTCATAGAAGGATTATCCTCTCCAAAGGAAACACAGTCATTCTGGTAGTGGTTGACAGGTTGACAAAGTATGCTCATTTTGTAGCTATGAAACATCCTTTTACGATACTTATGGTAGCTAAGGTATTTGTGGCCAATGTGGTGAGGTTGCATGGCATGCCAACTTCGATAGTCAGTGATCGAGACAAGGTTTTTATTAGCTCATTTAGGCAAGCATTGTTTAAGCTACAAGGTACCTCATGAGTGCTCAAAAAGCACTAAAATAACCATGATTTTATGCAAATTAATTGATTAAAAATATATATATTTATATGTTTTATCATATATTTATATAAATTTGTCTTTTTCGGAATCACGGGTATTTTTATTGTTTTTCAGGTATTTTGGCTTAAAAATGCAACTTAAAGACTCAAAGAGGAATACTGGAAGCAATACATCACAAATATATTAATAAATAAATGCGGAAAGGTCGACAAATATGGAAAAATTGGACAAAATGGGTCAAAAAGGTCAAAAATGTCAAAAAGGAGAAAAATGCGCCGCCGCGCCCCAGCACCCAGCTCCGCCCCAAGCTGCGCGCGGGGGGTTACTGTTCATGCGCGCAGAACTGCGTGCGGGTTACTGTTCATGCGCGCAGAACTGCGTGCGGGGGTACTGTTCATACGCGCAGAACTGCGTGCGGGTTACTGTTCATGCGCGCAGCACTGCGCGGGGGTACTGTTCATGCGCGCAGAACTGCGCGCGGGGGTACTGTTCATGCGCGCAGAACTGCGCGCTGGGGTACTGTTCATGCGCGCAGCACTGCGCGCGGGTTACTGTTCATGCGCTCAGCACTGCGCGCGGGGTACTGTTCATGCGCGCAGCACTGCGCGCGGGTTACTGTTCATGCGCGCAGCACTGCGCGCGGGTTACTGTTCATCCGCGCGCGCCGACACTCATTTTTCACGTGCAGCCGCCCCATGACGTCATGTTGATGTCATCAATGACGTCAGCATTTCCATTACGTGTTTTTACATTTTTTTAACATTTTTTTACTCATTTTTTCTCTCCATCCTCACCTATAAATACCCCCCTTCCCTTCACTTCAAAACACACCTTCAAAACCTCCAAATACATTCTTTTCTCTCTTTCTTTCTCTCTTTTCTTAGATTTTTTGTTTTTCTTATGTTTTCTTAGTTTTTAGCTTTTCTTAGTTAATTTCTCTTAGATTTAGAGTTCTTCCCTTTTTGGGAAGAACTAGTTATGTTTTTGTAATATTTTAGCTCTTTGATTCAATAAATGGGAGTGCAAATTCCGCTTGGAGTTTTTCCAGTAACGGGAATAGCGTCGAAGTTCTGTAAGGATTTTATTTTCTTTACAGTTATTTTTATGCTTTATTCTTACATGTTATATTTAATTTGTCTGTGGTTAAATTTAACTGTGCTGGCTGTTTAGTAAACATGATGTAATAATGACGTTGTTATGCTTGCGAAATATTAAATAGGTAAAAATCTCTAAAATGAATTGATTTTATTTTTATTCATGATTTTATATTAAGAATGTTAGAGAGAAATATATTATTTTTCATTACAAACTTAAACCTGAAAATTAGATTTTAAGGTTTAGTTATCCGGTCTAATTTAGAGTAGTGCTCTTTTATTTGATGGTACAATCGCCCGGTAGTTAGAGTGAAGCTCTATTTCAAAAGTTTTTATAAGAATTATTATCTGAAAATGTATTGACAACATGTTTTCGGTAGTGGTTTTAAAACTTGAAAGTTAGTACTCGGATAGCTAAATTATTAGGTTTAATTTGGACACCTTGAATAAAGTTTAAATTGTCTAACCCCACCAAAGGTGGCATTTAAATGGTTCATTTTCAATCTCTTAGAAAAAGGAATTAATTTAATGAGGCAAATTAGTTATTAACCCCACCCATAGGTGTTAATTGATTTGTTTAGTTAACAAAGAATATCTAACCCCACCAAAGGTGGTATTCATACAAAAAAGGAAGAATCAATAAATATCAATTCATATCTTTAATAACCTAGATAATATGAGCAAGCATAATTAACTTAGTTATTATATCCATAAATACTCCGCCATTATAAATAATAAAATTTGCATAAATGTTTATTGAATCTATGTTTATTTTTATGTAAGTAGATTAAAAACACAAAACCCCAAAATATCGTGACAGGATGTTTAGGATTTAATTTCGTTTTTAAAAGTTTGAATAATAAATTAAAAACCACACACATTCCTTCCTTAGATCGACCTTGGGAGTATACTTATCATTTTCTACGAAATGATTCGTGCACTTGCGAGAGTTTTATAAATATTAAAACCAAAGTATTGGCAAGAATCGGCGATGCCGGTTTTCGCTCATCAGTACCCAATCGAGCATGAGATCTAGTTACCATCCACAAACGAATGGCCAAATTGAGGTGGTTAACAAGATATTAGAACAGTATTTACGTTGCTTTACTGGTGATCAACCAAAACAATGGGTGGAGTGGTTATTGTGGGCTGAGTTTAGCTATAACACCTCTCTACACTCCTTCACCAAATGTACACCATTTAAAGCAGTTTATGGGATTCCTCCGAATCAGTTGGTGGCTTACATACCAGGCACTTCCAAGGTTCCCACTGTAGATGATTATCTGCGCGATTAAGATACCATCATACGAGAGTTGAGCCACAACCTCCTACAAGCTCAAAACCACATAAGATGTCAAGCCAATCAGCACAAAAGAGAACTTTCCTTCCTAGTAGGGGATTATGTCTACTTGAAACTACAACCCTCATCCATAAATCTTGATCCACGCTTATTTGGACCCTTTGAAGTTATTGAGAAAATTGGTCCAATAGCCTACAAACTTGCTATGCCTCTAAACTCCCAGATATACGATGTGTTTCACGTTAACATGTTAAAGAAGCACATAGGAACTCGTAATCCTACCATTCCCCAACTACCTCCAATCTCATAACACTCAATAATAATGCCACAACCCGAAGCTATCTTAGAGCGTCGAGTGATTCATAAGGGAAGATATCGACCAAAACTTGAAATTTTGGTCAAATGGGTGGGAGCTCCAACCGACGCAGCTACTTGGGAGAATGAATGACATTTTATCAAGTCCTATCCTGATTTCATCCTTGTTGACAAGGATTCTTAAAGAGAGGGAGAATTGTTACGTGAAGAAACAAATCAAGCAAACCTGCGCGCAGCAGTAGGTGCACAGGCAACGCATGGTGGGCACAATTAAGCATAGAAAGGCGTAGAACGGGCGTAAGGGGACCATTTGTGGAAACAATTAGATGTCAAAGTTAGTTAGCATTTCTCTTCTTTTTAATCACACAAATGTAACGTTATATATAACCCTAATGATTGGAATAAAGGATATAACAAATTAACCCAATTATCTCTCTTCCCTTTCATTCTCTTCCTCATAATTCTGAAAAATAACCCTAACATAATAATAATAAAAAATAAATAAATAATAAATAATATAGAGTGGTTGAATAAATAATAAATAATGTAGAGTGGTTAAACTGATAACAGTAACGCATTTGTAGTGAAAAAAAAAGCCTACAACAATCAAAGCCATTAGGCCCAATTCAGAATGGATTTAAATAAAAAAAAATTAAATCACAAAGAACTCACTT
Organism: Hippophae tibetana; assembly: GCA_037013495.1. Lineage (NCBI taxonomy): Eukaryota > Viridiplantae > Streptophyta > Magnoliopsida > Rosales > Elaeagnaceae > Hippophae > Hippophae tibetana. The sequence goes on along the minus strand of CM072807.1, from coordinate 18,184,984 downwards.
TGATGATAAAATACAATTAAAAAAAAAGAGGATAAAAGAATCTAAGCAAGAGATGAAGATCCTTTCTCTCTTATAGGAGGAGGTGTTGGAGTTGAATGTGATATTTCTGATTTTGTATCAGAGGCTGGTCTACTTTCACTATTGGCTCTACGAATTTCCTCCAATCTTTTCACCACAACTTGAATTTTGGGTCTTTGTTCTGGCATTCTAGCCACACAATCCATACCCAATTGTAACATCTCAACCATTTGTTCCTCTATGTTTGGATACCTCAGTAGCTCTACATCAAACACTTCAGCAGTCCACTCCTCTCTTATCACAGAATTCACCCACCTCACCAAATGAACTACCTCTTCAGTACCAGTGGCATGTACTGGAGACTTTCCAGTCAGAAGTTCAAGTATTAAGACTCCCAAACTGTATACATCAGATGCATGAGATGCTTTCCGGGTATCAGTCACTTCCGGGGCTCGATATCCGGCAGCCCGCGGTACTGGTGAAGGGACTGGACTCATTATTGTTGCTAAACCAGAATCTGAGACACAACCATACCCATGGGAATTGATGAAAATGTTTGAAGCTTTTATGTTTCCATGGACAAATTTTTCACCATTTTGTGTGTGAAGATGAGCAATGCCTTTTGCGGCACCTATTGTTATTCTTAACCTACCTTCCCAATCTATTCGTGTTCTTTCTTCTCCTCTTTTACCTGCAATAACATATAGGCTTGGTGATTTAGCAGAGTTTTGGGCCCCCAAAAAAAATCGCGCAGGATTTGAGAGTTTAAGTAAAAATTGTCCCATATTGTTGGTTTTGGCAATATATAGGTTGTTTATGACAAGGTACATGACTTATGTAAGGTTTACATGAGTAATATACTAGATGCACATGAGTTAACATATGCAAGTTTGGAAAAAAATTCACCGAATCTCTAAAGATCATATATTTAGGATCCGAACTGTCTAACAGAACCAACAATAACTTAAAAAGAAGATGCAAATAATCAACATGTGAAAAGCATTTATATATTAAGAGACTTTCCATACATACCATGTAACATTGCAGAGACGCTACCACGATCATAATAATCATAAACCATGAGCTTCTCATCCTTGGAATAGTAATATGCTCTTAGAGGAGCCACATTCTCATTCCTAACATTCCCTACAATCTCCATTTGCTGCTCGAAATCTCGCTTTGTCACTATCACTTCCTTCAGCCTCTTTACCACCAAAGTAGTTCCATCTTCTAAAGCTGCCTTATATGTCATCCCAAACGTTCCCTTCCCTAGAGCCTCAGCAGATGCCCTCAACAAGTCTTCTAGGTCAAATGCAAAAGTACAATCCTCAAAGAAAAAAAGCTTACTATTCTTATCTTGGTTTTCAGAAACATCTGTCTTTGAAATTTTTTCTTTCTTTTGGGGTTTTCCCACTATCCCACCTTTATCTCCCTTGTTATGGTAGAAAATGATCATCATAAAGGCAATTACCACAAACCCAAGAGCAGAACCACCAAGTACAATTCCCAATATTGCTTGTTCACTAAGCTTTATGCTTTTTCTCTTCGGTTGAGCATTAGGTGGTTCAACTTGAAAAGATGGTGGAAAGGCATTTTCTGATGCAAGATTATTCCCCGAATATGCCCAACTTGGAAATCTTTTGAGAGATCGAGGCACGATCCCGGTAAGATTGTTATTAGATAAATCTAGGAGTTGTAAAGTAGGAATATTAAGGTCAGGAATTTTACCAGAAAGTGAGTTGTTAGCAAGATTCAAAGATGTAAGATGAGTCCATTTTGAGATTGAAGAAGGGATACTCCCATTAAAATCATTATTTGAAAGGTCAATAACCGAAAGACTATTCCAAATTGAGAAATCAGAAGGTAATGGACCCGACAACTTGTTGAATTGTAGATAAAGAGAAGTTAAATTTCCAAGTTTAAAAAAATCAGAAGGAAAAGGACCTCTTATACCATTTAGTCTGAGACTTAGAATCTGAAGTGAAGATAAACGACTAAGAGTATTAGGGGGGATTGGACCATATAAGCTATTTCCTGGCAATCTGAGTGCTATGACTCTGGTTTGATCATTGTTACAAAACACTCCAGTCCAGCTTTTACACGCTTGAGAAGTTTTGCTCCAATTGATAGTGTGAGAGTGTGAAATATTGTGAAGAAAATCTAATAAAGCTTGTTTATCTTCTGTTAGATCCCCACTTACATGAGACCAAAATGTTCCAATCAAGAGAAAGACTAAGAAAATGAACATAACATGTTCCTTCTTGCTCATTTTCTCAGTTGAAAATTGAAAATAAAGATCACCAAACTGTTCAGCCAATTAAGGAATTTTAACAAACACATAGAGGGACCAATTATGAGATTTTATGGGGGAAAATTTAGAATTATAAACGGCTTTGTATGTAGTAATAGCTCACATATACAGATTAACTTTAAAACTGACTTTAAAAGCATTAACTTTGAAGCATCAATCAAAAAGCAGTTTCTGTTTGAAACAGAAACACGGCTTTTAAGAAAAGCAAGATCAACCAAGTTGAAAATCTGTCACTAATTTGGAATATGAAGACTAAATCGAACCCATTTAGCAGAATTTTTTTATTTAAAAAAAAAAACAGCTTACAAGCGGGTTCAGACTTCAGAGCACGCAACTAACTATCTGGGCACTCTTAGCCACCACCAAATTGTGTTTTTTTTCCAATAATGGGTTTTTCATTTGGATAAAAATTTCATGTAGGTTTGAGAAGATGTTAGAGAGGAAAATTTACTAGTGGGTCATAGGCAATAACGAAGGGGGTGGTCTAGTGATGAAGATGAGCTGGTTATTGCTTGTTAAAACAGCGTCACTCACATGCAAACAATTTAAGAAACCATTTAGATAATAATTGAGAAGAAGAACATTACTTAGAAGAAGACTGATGTTATTTTATAGCGCATGAGTAGGAGGGTGCATGTGGAGGCGCCCAAGTGAGACGATAATACGCAAAGACCATCAACATGGAAAGAAGCAAACAATTATTTTAGTTAATATATATATATATATATATTTCATCTTCGTATTCTTTAGATTTAATTTGGTTCACCGAATAGTCAGAATCGGAATGACAGCACGAAAGAGAATAAAATGGAATGACAATACGAAAGAGAAAAAAATGGAATGAAAAAAAAAGTTTTATTTATTTTAACCACTAGAATAAAAAAAAAATTAATATTATAATATTTGATTTATCAAATTAAAAAATATTTTATATTACTTTAATATCATTATATTTAATAAAATTTAAATAATAAAATTTAATTGTTATTTTTAAGTCGAATAAAATATATTATTAAAATTATTATTTTTTTAAATAATTATTACTTAAAAATAAAATATATTATTAAAATTATTATTTTTTAAATAGGATTTAGGGTTTTGAGATTTGTAATTTGAGATTCGGGGTTTAGAGTTATATACGTGGGTTAAGGTTTAGGGTTAAAATTATTATTTTTTAAATATGGTTTAAGGTTTAGGATTATATTTATGGGTTAAGATTTAACGTTAAAATTATTATTTTTTTAAATAAAGTTTTGTGATTTAGGGTTAAAATTATTTTTTTAAAAAATAGGATTTTGAGTTTTGGGATTTAAAATTTAGGGTTATATTTTGGATTTGAGTAAAATTGAAAAACAAAATTGAGATGAGAATAGAATCTTGATTCCTTAAGAGGAGAAAGAATTCAAATTCTTTTTATTTTAGAAATCGATTTCATTTCATTCTCACTTTTCAATCCAATCAAACATAAAATTGAAAGAAATCAATTCTGATTTCATTCTATTCTAACCAACTAAATATGAGGTTAGATATTGAAACTAGAGAATTTTAATGTTTAATACACAATGAAAATGAATTATGTGGATAATTTCGAACTAAATGTCACGTATTTAAAAATCATTTTAAGTTGTAATGAGTATTTCTCGTAACGGTCATCATGATAGGATACATTTGATAATAGGAAAATGAAATAATGTTCAAAAATAAAGTTATTTATTAAAAAATTCAAATTAAAAGAGAATTTATAAGTATTTTTTAACTTTTTCAAGGACTCAAAGAATGAGTTAGAAGTGAAAGACACTTATATTATCTAAAAATGTTATTAAAATAAATTTTAATGTTGTTTAAATGTAAGATAAATTAGGTTTGGGTTTTGTTTTATTATAAATGAATAATCATTTTATGAATTGATTATACTATAAATTTATTCATTAAAGAAATAGAAGCTACTATCGTTTTTAAGATTATTCAACATACTACACAAATTTTTGTTGATGTTTTCAATCAAGAAAATTAGTATTTAATAGATTTGAACTCTCCATGTATTTTCAATGATTTACTTAGATTCAATGAGATGGATCCACGAGATTTAAACTAAAGCAATTTTCATCACTTGGACTAAAACTAAAAATTTGGTTGGCAATATTCTTCTTTATTCTCTGTGAGTCTTAGTTTCATACCAAATAGCAAATTGGAGTAAAATTTTATTTCTATTATGTTATGTGTAAAAAGGAAAGAAAAAAAAAACCGATGTTATTTTTTATAATTTTTTTCTTTTTTATGATGCTAACAATATATTTTTAAAAGAAAATAAAAGCTAAATCATGTAAATAAATAGAGTAAATATATTTTTATATTATCAAATTTTGATTTATTACTTTCATATTACTAAATTTTATAAATATTATAAAAATATTATTGAATTTTTTTTCGTTACATTTATACATTAAACTTTACAAATATAATAAAAATATCATAGACATATATGTAATTTCTTGTTAATTGATAAACATCGATAATATTTTTATAATTTTTTGTAAAATTTAATTGTATAAAAGTAAAAAAAATGTTTGATATTATTTTTGTAAAAATTTATAAGTTTAATGATATATAAGTAAGTAATAAATTTGATAATATTTTTATAATAACTATCAGAAAATTTATTTACTCAAAATAAATAAGGCATAATTATTTTATTGTTAATATTAATTATATCTTATAATAATTAATATTTCATTAATGAAATATTGTTATTTATATAACAATTTACATTTTTGTTTTTAAAGAATGTTGATATCGGATCTACGCGCTACCATAATAAATAAACAGTCCAGAATCCAGGAGGCAATCATGGTTTTCTTCTTCATATACAGAATACAACAATTGGCATGTTTAATATAATAGTACAGTACGATCCCGGGATCATGGATTAAAATACATAAAACTTTAACAGTTTTTGACATATGTCTACTTTATTCACAAATGCAACTTTTCCCTTAATATTATATATGGCTTAATTTTCTTAAACATTCAATTTTATGAAAATATTTAAAATATTATTAATATTACCAAAAATAAATGGTAAAATTTTAGAAATAAAAATTATCTTTGAAAATATAGACAAATATTTTTATAATAACACCATTTATGCTTAGATATATCTAAAATTTATATCACTATTACATAAGATAGTAGTAACACTATTACTGTTTACTTGATATATAACAATTTAATTTATGATATTAAAAATCGTGTTGTTTATTAATTAATATTTATGACGTTAATAATAGTATACGATATACTAATAACAATAACTGTAGTAAACGACAATATTTTAAAAATATATACTTTAGATAGCCAAAGTGCTCATAACCCACAGGTACCAGGATCGAAACCTGGCTCTGGTAAACATTTTGATTTTTAGCGTTATTTTTTGGTCCTATTCCAATCAAAACGACAACGTTTTTATTCAATCAGAAAAAGGAGAAAAAGAAAGGAAAACGAGAAAAAGAAAGAATAAAGAAGATCGCTAAAATTCAAAATAACTCCAAATCACCAGAGATAAAAGAAAAGAAACCCTAAGAATAAAAACTCCAAAATATCGCGATAATTATCAAATACTCTCCAAACTCTGCAAGTCTCAGCTTATATCTCCGTCGAGAACTTTCTCGTTCTCTCTCAGTTTTTCTCTGTAAGCTATCTCTTCACATCTTCTCTTTCCATTTATGCTTACTAGAATAACTAAAAATCTATCCTTTTTCTCCTCTGAAATTATTAGTCTGCTAATTACAGATGATAAACCAAGATAAATTATGCCAGCTTTAGTTTAAAACTGTGCCTTAAAACTCTTGAAAGATTGAACTTTAAGATTTTCTTATACATAGATAGATGTGAGGCCAACAAAGGATCTAAGGCATGAATTCAATTTTTGTAGCTATTGATTTCTTTATTCCATATTGAATTTCTGAAGCTGATTAATACAGACGCTAGTAATTAAATAGAGTGATCTGTATACTAAATTTTGACTTTCTTACTAAATTGGGATTTGACGTCAATAATTTGATATCAGCTGTGTAACTTTAATCTTCTGAGAGAAAATGGAACAGTGCAATGAAATTGGAACTTTCTTTTAATTGCATAGGATAAAGTTTTTATTTTTAAAGCTTTCACTTTATATATATATATATATGTGTGTGTGTGTGTGTTTTTTATTGTAAAGGAAAAAAAAAGTATTTTTTATATGTTAAAAAATACGGTATATAAACAATATCTACATTTTTAAGAATATAAAAATAAAATCACTTGAATAATTAGAGTTTTCACTTTAAATTTTTTGAATTGGTCGTTTTAACATTACTTAAAAAATAGGAAAAATGAAGAAATTTTTTTAAAGAGATTGTCTTTCTTCCTATAAATATGACTTGATTTTTTTCCCCTTTGTGTAGGTTGACGTGCTGGACTTGGAACAATTTCTCATTCTCAGTAAGTTTGCCTGATTAATCTGATTTGAGGAGTTTTGGTATGTAACTGAAATAGAGTTTGTGTTTTTTTCCTAAGCGTTTCTGACAGCAAAATGCTTCTACTAAAGTGCTGACAAAAGCACAAATTATATTTTTTTTATATGAAAGCACTTTCTTTTCAAATCACTTTCAACAAGCAAACAGACCTGCAGAATTGCAATCTTCATTATTTCCTTAGTATATGAGACATAACATTGTTTCTCTCTTTTATACGTTCCTGAAATGAAAGTTTTCAATTCATATCAAGTTGAATAAGTAGTTTTTTAATCATTTTATTTATTATTATGCATGAATATCGAAGTGCTTAAATGCATAAACTGTAAATTATAAACATGCTTTCTTCTTTCATCCTTGCAGTGGTTCGAGAAAAAGATGTGTGTTGGGAATATGCTGAAAAATTAGATGGAAACAAAGTGAGGTGTAAATTTTGCCTGAGAATTCTGAATGGTGGCATTAGTAGGCTGAAGCATCACTTATCTCGGCTACCTAGCAAAGGCGTCAATCCATGTAGCAAGGTAAGAGATGATGTTACTGATCGAGTAAGAGCCATTATAGCATCAAAAGAAGAGATCAAAGAAACATGTACTACTAAAAAACCAAAGATCATTGAAGTCAGATCTCCGGTAAATGTTTCTGCAGGTAAAGTTCTTATGTTGGATGCTGGCGCTGCGTCCCCAGCAAAACTATTCCCAACTGTTGTTCCTTTGACAATGGCACCTCCCTCTTTGAACAACCAAGAAAATGCAGAGAGAAGTATTGCTTTGTTCTTTTTTGAGAATAAGTTGGATTTTAGTATTTCTCGTTCTTCTTCATATCAGCTAATGATTGATGCCATAACAAAATGTGGTCCAGGATTTACTGGCCCGTCTACTGAAACCCTTAAGACTACTTGGCTAGAAAGGATCAAGTCTGAGATGAGTTTGCAATCAAAAGACATTGAAAAAGAATGGGCCACAACAGGTTGCACTATCATTGCTGAGACTTGGACTGACAATAAATCAAGAGCTCTGATTAACTTCTTAGTTTCATCACCTTCCAGAACTTTTTTCCATAAATCAATCGATGCATCTGCGTACTTTAAGAACTCTAAATGCCTTGTTGAGTTATTTGATACCGTCATTCAAGATTTTGGCCCTGATAATGTTGTGCAGGTTATCATGGATAGTAGTTTCAACTATACTGCTGTCGCAAACCATATTTTGCAAAACTATCCAACAATATTTGTGTCTCCTTGTGCTTCGCAGTGCTTAAATTCAATTCTCGAGGAATTCTCAAGAGTAGATTGGGTGAACCAGTGCATCATACAAGCACAAACTGTCTCAAAGTTCATTTATAACAATGCTTGTATGCTTGATCTAATGAAGAAGTTCACCGGAGGCCAAGAACTTATCAAGACCGGGATAACAAAATCTGTATCGAACTTCCTCTCATTGCAATCAATATTGAAACAAAGGTCAAGATTGAAGCTTATGTTCAACAGTTCTGAATTTTGTACAAATTCATCTTATGCAAATAAACCACAAAATATATCATGTCTTGCCGTAGTTGGAGATAATGATTTCTGGGGTGCAGTGGAAGAAAGTGTCGCAATCTCAGAACCTTTTCTGAAAGTATTGAAGGAAGTATCTGGTGGGAAGCCGATTGTAGGCTCTTTATATGAGATGATGACTAGAGCTAAAGAGTCCTTAAGAACTTACTATATAATGGATGAGAGCAAATGCAAAACATTTTTGGATATAGTTGATAGAAAGTGGAGGGATCAACTCCATTCACCTCTTCATTCAGCAGCAGCATTTTTGAACCCTAGTATTCAGTATAATCCAGAAGTGAAATTTCTTACATCAATAAAAGAAGACTTCTTCAAAGTGTTAGAGAAATTACTTCCTATTCCCGAAATGAGACGGGACATTACCAGTCAGATATTTATATTTACAAAAGCAAATGGGATGTTTGGTTGCAGCCTGGCCATGGAGGCACGAGATGCAGTTTCACCAGGTAAACATGGATCAAATATCCATGACATCCTCAGTATCTTTTGATATCTTTGGTATTTTGTCGATATGTTTATAAATATTGATATTTTAACCCTTGCAGATAAAAAATGTCTCAAAGAAAATCTAGAGTATTCCCTGGTTTATAGTCAAAAGAGCATGTTCATTTAATGGAAATTAGGTTTTACGTAATGATTACGATTCCCATATTTACTTGTTAAATAAGATTTTCTGTAATTAGGTCTCCCACACACATATTAGCAATCAAATTGTCGATTTTGGAGGAATTGGATTCTTATCTAAAAGTCCTGAACTTGATTTCTGCTAGATAAAAAAATTTGTTTTCCAAATCTATTAAAATATGAAATAATAAAATAAAAATAAAATTGTTCATGTGAAGGTATTTATGTAAAATATAATTTCGTGTTCTATATTTAACTAATTGAAGTAGTTTCCTATTGCAGGATCTTAATAATAAGTAAATGCAGTAATGGGAAACATTCTTTTTTTACAATTCCTTATTATTCGGATTCCTTTTAAATTCCATTACGAATCAGTATACGCAAACTAAGTAGCAATACATCAATGAAGTTCTAACTTGGTGTTATTTTGTTGCAGGGCTTTGGTGGGAACAATATGGTGACTCTGCACCAGTGTTGCAGCGAGTGGCAATCAGAATACTGAGTCAGGTTTGCACTACCTTCACTTTTGAAAGGCATTGGATTTCATTTCAACAAATGCATTCAGAGAAACGAAATAAGATTGATAGAGAGACATTGAATGATCTTATGTGCATAAATTACAATCTCAAGTTAGCTAAACAAACTAGAATGAAATCTATAGAAGCTGATCCTATTCAATTTGATGATATTGATATGACTTCTGAGTGGGTAGAGGAGAGTGATCATTCGAGCCCAACACAATGGCTTGATCGGTTTGGATCGGGTTTGGATGGTAATGACTTGAATACAAGACAGTTTAATGCTGCTATTTTTGGTTCAAATGACCACATATTTGGTTTGTGATGATTCTGGAAGCCTCAATTCTCTGTTTGATGGAACAGTGTTGTTTCAATCTAGGTTTCCGTAAGGCCTTGCATCTCTCTCTGTATACTATAGTTAGCTTAATAAATTGGTGTAGTTTCTTTGTATATATAAGTGCAGTTGTTTTATCTCCATATTATTCTCAATTTTAATAGCATAAAATAATCTCTTTCATGAATAGAGTTTTTTTTTTTTAAATCCCTCAATATGTTGCATATTTGTTTTTCATATAAAGTAAATATTTTTTTTATTTAATCAAAAATATGGTGCACATATATATTTTTCTTCTAATATAAAATTGAAAAAAATCTTTGCCTTTTATGGACCAAAAAAATCTTTCCCTTTATTTATTATTATTATTATCACTTTTCAATTCCCCCCAGTGCATTCTCTTTATACATTGCTCATGTTCCCCTGATTAGGATGTGGTCGTACTCGTACATGTTCTTTAATAATTTATTTTTTAAAATTGTAAGAAGAAAATCTTAATGATTTCACATTTACCATTTTAAACATTCTACATTTAATGTATTTACTCGTACATGTAGTTTTTTTTTTTGAATAATGTTTTTGAGAAAATAATAAATAAAATACTATTAAAATTTATAACCATAAAAATAACATCATTTTATGTCAATTTTATACATTTTAATTATTAAAAAAATTAATATATTATTTCACATCCATTTAATTGTACGTTATTAAGATTAAATTATAGTCATTTAAATTAATTTAATATTAAATTTTATTCAATTAAATCTCATTTTATAATATAAGTTTTAGTATTGTATTTTTATATAATTTTGCAAAATGTTTTTAGGAAAAGGAAGTTATTTCTATTATAATAAAGTTTTTACCAAAAACTAACTGGTAATTAAGTCTCTTAATTTAATTTGTTTAAAAAAAAAATTAATTTAATTTATTTATTTTTCTTTTTTCTTTATAAAAAAAGAAAAAGGAAACTTTTTATAGATATTTGATCGCCTTATTTTTTTTACGTGCCACATGAAGAAAATTTTCGATTTATTGTTAAATTTATGACTTATGATACAAAAATGTATCAATTTGAAAATATGATTACTATGTTCAACTTAATCTAACGGTCATATTACTTAAAATAATATTTAAAGTCAAATTATTATATATAACATTCTTAAAAAAGAAATTAATGCACGATAGATAAAAATGTGTGATTATATAGTATAATATTTAGATAAATATAATTTCATTTTGTCTTAAAATTAAACAGTAATAATAATTAAAGTATTATTTTATATTTAGGTGTCGTGGACCAAGGTACCTTATGACCATGAGGTAAACGACCTAAGTAACCTATGTGAGTTTTATAAGGCACATAACCCAAGCGATCTACACGAGATACATCAAGAAAATGAACTACATAAGGTATATGACCTGCATAAGTCGGACAATAAGACATGCATTACAGAGATATATGATCACAACCTTATTACAGGAGAATGGACTTGCTTTGTGTCAATATAAGTCAAATGTGATCGTTTCAATGAGATGCCAGCATCTGGAAGTAATGGTGCCTAAATTCACCTCAGTCAATATGACTAGCCATCACACTACCTCTTATTCAAGGAGAAGCAACCCTCATAATCACCCTAAACACCCTGTGTATCAAGTTCTTGGAAGTAACCCTAATGAACATGTATCTCACCATGCAGTTCATCTTACCCCACACCATGGATTAGGGTACAACTGAATTCAACCATCAGCCTCATTAGAGGTTACAAAGATGATCTCATGTGCTACTAGTTCAATAAGTGTGAGGATGCATCCTTAGAAAAAGATGTTAGGATGAAAAATATGTGGAATTGCAACAAGTTTTCATCAAACCACAAAATGATAACAAAGTACTTCATGCACTTTTACTGCAAGAGAACTACTCAAAAGAAGCCAAAAGCTCCTTTTTGATTATAATAGTCACATCACCCATAAAACCATCACATCTAATAAGAGCTTGACAGGCTTCTCAAGAACCAAAGAGGCATCACCTCCAAGGACCCAGACCCACATATAGAAAATCTATACCCATAAATCCAACACAATAGCTACTTTATGAACCCTACTACCCCAATTGAACCATCTGTTGCCAACCTAAACCACGTGTTCTAAACACATGCACCCAACGAAGCTCAAACATACTATCTCGATAGCAAGTGGGATGATAAATGGAAAAAGATAGAAAATAAATTGGAAGAAAAAATGGCCGATCAACTCAAAAAACAGGGCAAGGGATGCCTTATGAACGATAATGAAGCCATATGTGATCAATTATCAACAATCCCCTTCTCAGAACTGATAGTTTCACCACCCAAAATATCCTATCCAAAGTGTCCACCTTATAAGGGAATGAACTATTCTGTAGCTAACATGCTACATTTTAAGATGGCTATGGTGTCAGTGCGTGTGCCCGAAGAAAAAAGAGAGGCTATGTTTTGTAAGATTGTTGCCTCTACATTTCAAGACACGTCACAAAAATGGTTCATAGAGCTTCCTCCCAAAAGCATCACTAATTTCAACCAATTAGTAAAGGCTTTCATCACTAACTACGCTTGTAACAAACCCATTCATAAGTAGTCTCACCAATTGTTCTCCATTGTTCAATAAAGTAAGGAGATAATAGAGACTTATATGAAGAGGTTCAAGATGGAAAAAATGGAGATCTCATAGTGTTCCGATTCCATGCCATCGAAGCTTTCAAAAAGGGAATAAAAAGGGATTGCGGTTTATTTGTGGATTTGACCAAGACTACCCCATGATGTTCTCTTAATATGATTTATGGTGGGGGAAATCGTTTATAGATAGACACCCAAATCCACCTTGAAGATTCTCATATAGGAACAATTACATGAATGTCAACTTTTCTTCCAACTCAAATAGGTAATCGGGACCTAGATAAGGGGCAAAAACCCCAACCCATGGAATCGTTTTGCGAATTCTATATCAATTCGGTCAAGAAGGCCTCACAATGTGAATTAAGCAATTAACACAATTAAAGTACAAAATAACATTCTCAATTTAACATACAACAAAAAAAAACTACAGTAAGGAAGTAGAAACTATATTAAATACACTAGTGATGGTGTGCCTCATAGCTTCTGTCTAGGCTAGCAGTATGTATAAACATAGCAAAAATCACACATCATGCAAGATAATCATACATGTTGAACAATTATAAGGGATTTTCAATCCCTTCAAGACCTTATATATGAGAATATATTAGGAACATGATGATTGTACTTTTATAGCATGCAATTATACATTTCATAACAAACCATAAAATTAAAAAAATGCATGATCAGAAAGTCACACCAAATACATAATACCTAATACATTACCTATAGATTCCATAGAGAGTCACACCAAAAATGCATGATCAAAAAGTAGAAGTAATAATCAGAAAGCTATAAGCATGCTAAAAGGAAAGGAAAGGAAAGAAAGCATGCAACAATGCAAAGGAAATAAACTTTCTAATCAGAGTCTAAATCTAATATGATAGAACATAAACGATAAAACTCATATTATGCTAACACAATAGCAGATCATGCATAATAGTATATATAATGAGGTAAACCCACATAGAAACTTTATCTATATAGTAACAACTACTCAACAGTACATAATCCACTAAAAACAATAAATAGATACAACTCGATAGAAAAGTATAAACCTAAATAACTCTATTAGTCGGGCACCTACCCTAACTACATATTGTTGCTCTCGCTTGCTACCTTCACAATAACCTGGTTCAACACATAAACTCGAATCACCTCCAAAGCCAACACCACCCAATGTGGTGTGATCAGAAACCACAGACCAATAATCAGAAGTGTAACTACTCCCAATCTTGAGGATACCCTCAAACTCAAACAGCCTATCTCTTATTGCACACCATAAGAGATATAAGAACTAAAAGCATTTAACTTAGCTTACTCTCACAATAAGGTTCTCACAAATAAACAGTTGTATCCAAGTAACTCCCAACCAACACACGACTTACATAGAATACACTTGCAAATACCATCTCGAGTACTCAACACTTACAAGCACAATTTTGCTCACACAATCACGAATGAATAATACCGAATAACACTAGAGGTATTAGTGATCCAAAAATAGAAAAATGATATGTCAATTTGATAGAGCTATGCTACAGTTTTTGGATACCAAATAAGTAGAAAATGGGGTATTTATAGAACTCAAATTTTCCACATACTCATCAAACATGAGATAATAATAAAGATGTCCTAAAATTGTTTGTTCTCATAAACAACACAACGACACACATCAAAACTTGAAAGACTTTTCCTACACCAAGTGAATCCATCTTATGTGTTTCATCCATCTTCATGTATCAACTTGTCCAACCTCTGTCACTTTGAAGCATAAATAACTCAACATCACTACAAACAACACACTTGAAACATGATGACTTCACTCTACACCTATAACTTGCACATATGAAACAAACATATACCCTGTGAATGTATCATATAGAAATAGTGTGTAGTCTAAACACATACTATCGTGTCACCCTTACACATATAGACATTAATAGGTTAAGCACAATCAACATGAAAACTATGCAGAATCCCTTTTATCATATGCAACACTCCCCTTAGTGTATGTATATAAGATAACTATGATGTAGTGCAAGCTACACTCACCATCCCATACAATAACTAGTATGCTAATGAACAAATACACATGTGAACAAACAAATATAATGCATAGAAAAACAAACAAACACAAGTTGTGCACACCAAACAAACACACATTTCTCCTCCTTTTTGACATGGAATTTCAAAGAAAGCACACACAGGTATGCAACATACCATACCTCTATATGAAAGAGAGAAATCCAATAGAAATCCAATAATCACAAAGATTAAAGCAAAAACAAAAAGAAGCGATACATGTAGTCAAGCGAGAAATACAAAGAATAACATGGAGACAATAGCAAGGTAAAAGCATGTAACGAACAACAACTTGAATGCATAGACAAGTCAAGAATAGTGTAGAAAGGAAACATCATAATACATAGTAGGGAGCCCCACATGTATATGTGTTGTAAGAGGGCATAAGGGGGTTTGCAACGTGCATACAACACATCGAAAAGATGGGCGGTCAAACACCAATGGCACATATAAGTGTCAATAAATCTGAAAGAAGATGTTGACTATGAGTCCAACTATATTCCAAGTCGGCACACTCCTAGTGACTAAACAATCTTCCCCCAAACATCTGCCACTTAAATATGTCAGCAAATCCCTAAGAAATAATTGAATAAAAGTCCAACTATCTTCCAAGTTGACACACTCCTAGTGATTCAATTATCTTCCCCCAACAACACTTGGGTGTATTCAATAATGTAAGCTCACCCCATACTATGCACACACATGCAGAAAGACATCCTAGTTTACCTAAGAAAACATGTGTCATGCATTCCAATGACAAATACCAGGCTACCAACTATAAGTGATAATCATGCAATAACCCACTATATAAGGATGCAGGTAGACACATAAAAAGGCATGTGAAATAGGAAAATAAAAACTATGCATGCAACATGTCATACTAACAGTTTTATTTATGCAAGGTTCATAGAAAGTAATGTCAAGAAGAAAGAGACATCATAACATAACAATATAAAATTTCATAAGCAGGAACAACAACAATAATGCAAAACAATCATAATGCTCCATTTGTCAACATGTATTTTACACACAATCTCCCCCTAAAAGTATGCATGTCAAGCAATAAACATGTTATTCATTCTAAACTCTTGAAACTTTCCCAAAATAGAAGTATTTATACATAGTAGAAAATAAGCAATACAAAAAGAAGGAAGCAAACAACCTGCATAAAACATGTGAGGATAGACGAATAGAGAGTAAGGAACACAACAAACTTAGTCTCATTAAGTAAATAATATTTTAAGAACTTCTAAAGAACAAAGTTGAAAAAACTAAAGTAACAAGGAAAATAAAAGAAGTTCAACACTCTTTTTCTCCCTTTTTTGCATCAACGTTCCCAAGAACACCACAATGAAAAGACTGTCCAACAATGGTAGAAGGTAGAAGGTAGTGAACTAGATTGAGGATTAAGAATAATGGCAGATAATTGTTCAAAAGGAATGGACAAGCTTAAAGGGAACAATGTGTTCATCTTTACCAAACAAAGAGAAGATGGAGAAAAACGGGCCAAAGAAGTACCAAAAAGGAAAGGTTTGATTGAGGATAAATAAATGGGTGAATCGTGAATAAGAGGTACAATAGAATGAAAAAAAGGCATAAAACCTTAAGTAAAAGCTTGAAATCAATGCAAATCCAAAACAACTTCAAACTCTAAATGGATAATAAAAAAAGAAGGAAACCAAACAACAACAAGAGATAATAAATTACTAATATCTTGAGAAATGATAACTGTACATCCTCTAAGCATAAACATGGTTGAGAAACCAGTGGAAGAAATATGAGGTAGAGAAGGATAAAAGCCGGAGGGCCCTTTGAGATTAATCAAAACATTTAACGAAAATATCCATGAGGAAATCAATTCATAATGCATTCATATAAGTGTATGACTGAATTTTTGATAACATGCACTATGTATGATATTCTAAACTTGCTTACTCTATATACCATTAAGATATGGTTATGCGAACCGAGCAAATTGAAATATAGACCCAGGAGAACCAAACTTCATAAGTCCACATTTAGCATCTATCTCGACTAATGCAAGTGCCAACCTAAAAAAAGTCAATAGGTCTTTTAATGCTTATAATAATAGGCTGAGTTATGGGTAAGAAATATATGACATATAGGGTCAAACACACCTTGGTCCATCCAAAAACAAATCAATATGTCCATGATAAAAATACCCTCAAACATGGGATCTTTGCTCTTTACTTCTTAAAATTCATTCAACAACATAGTTGTTATGAGAGCTGCACATTAAATTCAATAATTCATACACCTCTTTTTATCATCATTTCTTTCTCCTTTTTTTATATTCCATTCATTTTTCAATATTCTTCTTCTTTCTTATTTCCATTTTTTATTATTTTTTTAATTAAAACCAAGAGCATAAAACACACGGTCTTAGAACATACATGCTTAAAAAAAGGGTATACATGGTAAGTGGGATAAAGCATTTGTGCTAAACCAGTAGGTGCAAAAAAATGAAGAGATTACATAATGGCTTAAAGATGGGTAAAGATGGATAAGTAAACATTGGTGGCTTTAAAAATTAAAATGATCCAAAGACAGCCTAAATCATCTCTCTATCCAAGTAGCACCTATAATTTTTCCTCAATAGACACTAAAGTGAATTTTAGAACTTGTTAGAGTCATACAAATCATCAAAATAGAAATTTATATAATTCTCTCAAAATATCCATACAAATTCACAAAGTTATGGCATGTGTAAGAAAAAGTTGTATTTAAATTCAAGACAAGAATTTAGCTATACATACGCTCAATGAAACATATGTCATAAAAACCTCATTTCAATTCAAATCAAATGCATGCAACTCAAAAACCAACAAAGTCCCTATTAACTTCATTATACATGCAGTAAAAAGCTGAACAGAAGAACGTGCAGAACAATCCTAAGAAGAAAGAGAAAGAGAGAATGATAATGTCAAATGACCATAGATAAATGTATATATTATTATTTTTTGATTTTCAAAGCAGTAAATGAAGATAAACATAATTTTAAAGAAAAAAACAAGTAACACAAAATCAAACAAGTGAGATGACAAAGATATCATTGGTAAATTTCACATCATCGCTAGTAGGTAGACAAAAAGAAACTAACCAACTCATAAGCAACACAAGTAACACCCCCAAGAGAGAAGAAACAAGGGATGCTATAAAAACATCTAAACATGTGATACAAGCTCAAGTTTCAACATAAAGACAAGAGACATGCTTAGACAAAATTAACACTCCAAACACCAGGAATGCCAACTAAACACGCAAGTTTATCATAGGAATGCATGCAAGTCAAGAGTCATAAAGATAGGCAAATAATCTATATGGCATAAGATGCACGACACAAACCCAAACAAGCATAGTACAAAGAAAAACTCATGTAAACAAACTTGTAACAACACCTTAATTTTCTCCAAAGATACATCTATAACATAAGATAAGGAAGAGCACGCAAAAGATGACAAAAATCAATAGGAGATTAACATAGAACCAACAAGAGATTAACATAGAGTCAACATACAACATACTAGGTATAAGGAAAAAGAACGTAGTAAAATAGGTTGGATGCATTCTATATGACATGGAATATGAATGAAAAGATTATAGAAAGAAAATCCTAAAACTTTGACACTACATGATGAAAATATGTGACATGATGCTCATGCAAATATCCACAGAAGAAGTAAGCAGTAAGCAAGGAAAACACACAAAAAGAGCATGTCAAAGCAATTAGGAGGAGATAATACTTATTGATTAAACAGTTAGGCATGACACCAAGTAGGATAATTAACATACTATGCAAGACACATAAGCAGAGAGAGAAATAGATATGCAAGAATAAGAAAAGTGGGAACATATAAACAACAAAGATTCAAGGAGATAATTGATGAACAAAAATGGCATCGTCGATCCTACAAATACTTTGGTTTTATATTTGTAAAACTCTCGCAAGTGCACAAATCATTTTATAGAAAATGACAAGTATACTCCTAAGGTCGATCTAAAGAAGGAATATATGTGATTTTTAATTTATTATTCAAAATCTTAAAAACGAAATTAAATCCTAAATATCTTGTCACGATATTTTCGTTTATTTGTTTGCTAATCTAATAACATAAAAATAAAAAATAATGTAATTTTTTATCATTCATAACAGTGGAGAATTTAAGGATATAATTATTAGGTTAATTATGCTTCCTCATATTATGTAAGTTATTAAAGATATAAATTGATATTTATTGATTTTCTCTTTTTGGTATGAAAGTGTCCTTAGGTGGGGTAAAATTCTTTTGTTTAATATTAACTAACTAATATTCTTAGGTGAGACCTATTAATTAATTAAATATTAAATTTTAGCTTTATTTCTAAGAAAATAACAAACCATCTAATCATAGCTTTAGACAGAGTCAAATAATTAGAATTTATTCAAGGTGTTCAAATTAAACCTAAGAATTTAATTATCTAAGTACTAACTTTTAAGTTTTAAAACCATTATTGAAAATATATCGTCAATACATTTTCGAATAATAGTTATTATAAAAAAAATCAAATAGAGTTTCACTCTAACTACTAGGCGATTGTACCAACAAATAAAAGAACATTACTCTAAATTAGATAGGATAATTAAACCTTAAAATCTAATTTTCAAATTTAAATTTGTAATCAAAAGTAATGTATTTTTCTCTAACATTTTTAATATAAAATCTTAAATAAAAACAAAATTAATTTATTTTAAGGAAATGTTTTACCTATTTAATATTTCGCAAACTTAACAACGTTATAATTATATCATATTTACAAATAGCCAGTCATGTTAAATTTAATCACAGACAAATTAAATATAACATAGAAAAATAAAACATAAAAAGATAACTATAAAGAATCCATTAAAATAATACCCTAAAAGAATCATTACAACATTTTGATGCTAATTCTATTACTAGAAAACCTCCAAATGGATTTGCATCTCCACTTATTGAATCAAAAACTAAAACTTTATAAAAACATAGCTAGTCCTTCTAAAAAAGAGAAGAACTTAAAAACTAAAAACTAAAAAAAATGAAAACTTTCTTGAAAGAGAAAGCTAGAGAGAGAAAGTACTCAAAACAATTTGTGTGTTTTAGAATAGGGAAAGATGGTTCTTTTATAGGTGAAGAAAAGGCCAAAAGGGGGGGAAATATTTCAAAATTTGAATTTGGAAGAGTTTGGGGCACAAAAATCTCGGTAGACAAGTGGTTGGCATGGTATACATGCAGTTGGCACACGCAAAACATGGTAAGGAGTGTGTTGGCGCACGTGCAGCACGACACGAGAGTGCCTTGGCACACGCGGAAGTCAGAGTGGCATGTGTCAAGCGTGTGCTGACTGCGGGCGCTAGCTGGACGTGTGTAGGGCATGTGTTGACCACGTGTAGGGGTGTGCCGACATATGTTGGGTGTGTGTGTACACAAATCCACGCAAGACTTAACACGGATGGAATGCTACCTATAGGAATTGACGGAGATGGGTTGGTGTGCACGGGACTTGGTAAGGATGGGCTACTGGAGCACTGGTGCATGCGATACTTGATGTGAATGGGCTACTACGCCTAGGATTTCGGCCATAATGACATTTTTTTATCGTTTTGACCCATTTTGTCCAAATTTTCCATTTTTTTACTTTTTCTCATTTCTTTTCTCAATATATTTGTGATGTATTACCTCCAGTATTTTTCTTAGTGTCTTTAAGTTCTTTTTGAACAAAAATAACTTAAAAATAATAAAAATATACATGATTCAAAAAATAAAAATTTATATAAAAATATAATAAAATCATACAAATATAAATATATTTAATCAATTAAAATACATTAAATCATGGTAATTTAGTGTTTTTTAGGCACTCGTCACAACCCTCGACCAACTTCTTGTTAGTTCCTTAGCAAAAGAAACAATAAAAACTAAAAATTAAACTATCCTAAATCACTTCCATGGATTGACCTGGTTGCATTTAGTGTATGCAACCAGCCTTTAAACCCCTAAGTTTTTCTAGTGGACGAGTTTAAGTTTCGTGAAAGTTTTCAGTAATGATATCCACAAATATTAACAAAAAAGGAAAACAAAATAAAACAAATAAAATAAGAAGTTAACTAAAATTTAAAATAAAGAAATGAAATACAAAAATATATCATGCTTATAATATCTTTTAAATTTGATAATTAAAATCATAAGCATAGATTATTTCAACTTTCTAAATATTCATGATTTGTTATAATAATTAGTCGAAAATCATTTGCATATTTTATATAAAAAATGTATCAATTTAATTTCCCTCAAACTTAGTATCACAAATCCGAATTCTCTTTGACTTTATTCCTCACAAGTCAATGCTGTCAAAAACACTAAATCATATGGTTTCAAACACTCGTACTAATTTATATGCGAAAGAATTGATGTATAGAAATGAACTAATATGTTCGCATATGTATAAAGAAGAAATGCTCAAAGTGTTATTTTATCATTGATCTCATGAAATGAATCAAATGTAAGGATTTATAAAATATTATACATTACTTTCATGCATCAATCAAATTCATCAAATAAAAAGATCAAGTAATATGCCTTTTAGAAAATGTAGGAAAATGCAATGACTTCTTAGGGAATTACTTCCTATATTTTCTTTTGCATTAAACCATTTCTCACAACTATTTAGGCTTTGTGGGTCATAGTATATAGATTATATTATTCATTTTTCTTTTCTTTCTATTTTTTTCTTTTATATTCTTCTCTTTTTTATAAGAGAATACATTTTTTTAGAGTATACCCATGTACTGATTGCAAATTTTTTTATATGGTAATATGAATGGTTAATATTTGGCTTTTCTATTTGTATTTGCATAGGTAACCCTAGATATATCTCTTCTTTAATAGAAGTCATGCATGAATGAAGAAAGACATATACTATCAATTTCTACTTAAATCATATAATCTAAGAAAATGAAAAATAAATATATAACACTTCATTAAAATGTAGAAATCTAGACATTCAATGCTAAATCCTATAGAGATCATCTAATAATGTTGAAAAAATAAGAAAAGTGTTTGGAGTAAAAATAATAATATCTATCACTCAGAATAAAGGATAATGGGCTCAAATTATATCTCATAAAGGTAGTCTCTACTATTTGATTCCTAAACACCGATTTTGAGTTTAATATAAATTCCACACCTTATCAAGAAATACTAGTCATGACAAAAACTAGCTAATTACCATATACTACATGATATGTTTTCAAAAATTAATCTAACAATGTGAAAGACTTAACTGTTTACTTAAATTTGATTTAAAGAAATGATAAATTTTTGTAAGAAATTTTATTTTAAAAAATTATTCCTAACATTCTAAAAATATTAAACCAAACTAAGAAAATCAAACACAATAAAAATGAAAATGTGAATTTTTTTTAAATTGTTAAATTTTTTGAAATTAAGCATGGTAACTTTTCACCACTCCTAACCTAGAACTTACATTATCCTCAATATAACAGTTGTAAATTAAAGATAAAGAGAAAAGAGAATAAAAGTTACCTATTTCCTGAGAATGTCCAAGTAGTGATGAAGAATTATAGGTGCATCCATCATATTCATCATTAAAGTTCTCACAGACAGATCGTCGTGAACTTTTAACATCTCAACAAATATTTTTAGCTTTAACAATTATAAATTATTCACATACAATTAAACTGAAATAAATAAAAGAAATAAAAGAAAATTACCTAAAATGATGGGTTGTCTCTCATCCAACGCTTAGTTTAACGTCTTAGTATGATGTAACTTGGGGGATTTCATTTTAATTAAACTCAATGTTCCTATATCATTGAATTAATCAAACCTATAGGTAGGACAAGATTGTCTACCTATACATTTTTAGTTATGCCCTATGGATTTTCAAAATTTTCTTTACTTAAAGCTAGGGATATGATTGAAGGTTTTAGATAACCCACTTCTAGGTGCAAGTCAAATAGCTAAAGCATTAAAATACATTTGTACCTAAATCTAACAAAGCAACTACCTCATTTTATCACAGATTGTAAAAAACTTTGAAATTTTGGAGGTAGCTACTGTAATTTTAAATTTTTATTTTATTATAATCTCTAAGTTAAATAACATAATCAATATTAACCAATAGCGCTCCCAAGAAAGAATGGTGGGGCAAGGCCTCCTTAAAACTCATCCTCCTAAATAGAGCAACGTTTTTAAGAAAGACTAGTGGCACAAAGGCTTCCAAGAACTAGTCTTCTAGACAAAACTCAATTAGATATTTACTTTTCATGCTATTAAAATCTAAGTTAATTAAGTTAAGAAATTTAGTTAAGTTAAAATCTAAGCTAATTAAGTTAATAAATTAAGTTAGTAATAATATAAGTTAATTAAGTTAAGTTACACTCCAAGTTTGTTAAGTTAATAATAATCAAAATTAATTAAGTTAATAAATTAAGTTATTTAAAATTTAAGTTAATTAAGTTAAGTTAAAAATCTAAGTTAATTGAGTTTTTTATATTTTTAAGAGATAATTATTAAAATAAAAAGTATTATTATTATTATTATTAAATTTTTATTTTTATTTTTTGTAAACTTTTTTTTGAATTTTGAATTTTGAATTTTAAATTTTAAATTTAATTTTTTTTCGTTTTGCTATTCAAGAATAGTAATAGTTTTTTTAATTTTAAATCTTAAATTTAAATTTAAAATTTTTTTTGTTCACAATTCAAGAACAATACAATTTTTTAACTCAAAATAAATAAATAAATCACAATTATTTACAACAAAAAAGTTTTCAAAAATTTGATAAATAATATAAAAATATTATTCTCTCACCAATAACGACGCCAAAAACTTAATGAGTAACAAACAAGTGAGATGGAAAAGACGACATCAAAGGAGATGATATGCCAAAAAGATAAGTATGTGCATCAAGAGATATCATCAACAAAAATCATATATTGTTGCTTTTAGAGAGAGAAAAGGCAAGAAATTGTACACAGTTGTCTCGAAAGATATCATCAGTAACACTCACATCATTGCTAGTAGAGAGACAGAAAGAAACTAATAAACTAGTGAGCAACACAAGTAATACCCCCTAGAGAGAAGAAACAAAGGATGCTATAAAAACATCTAAGCATGTGACAAAAGCTCAAGTTTTAACACAGAGACAAGAGACATGCTTAGACAATATTAACACCTCAAACACTAGGAATGCCAACTAAACACACAAGTTTATCATAGCAATGCATGCAAGTAAAGAGTCCTAAAGACAGGTAAATAATCTAAATGACATAAGATGCATGACGTAAACCCAAATAAGCATAATACAGAGAAAAACTCATGTAAACAAACTTGTAACAACACCTTAATTTTCTCCAAAGATACATTTATAGCACAAGAGAAGGAAGAGCATGCAAAAGATGACTAAAATCAATAGGAGATTAACATTAACCAACAAGAGATTAATATAGAATCAACATACAACGTACTAGGTATAAGAAAAAAGAACCAAGTAAAATAGGTTGGATGCATTCTATATGACATGAAATATGAATGACAAGATTATAGAAAGAAAATCCTAAAACTTTGACACTACATGATGAAATTATGTGACATGGTGCTCATGCAAATATCCACAGAAGAAGTAAGCAGTAAGCAAGGAAAACACACAAACGAGCATGTCAAAGCAATTAGCATAAGAGAATACTTGTAAATGATTAAACAATTAGGCATAGACCAAGTACGATAATTAACATACTATGCAAGACACATAAGTAGAGAGAGAAATCGATATGCAAGAACAAGAAAAGTGAGAACATATAAACAACAAAGATTCATGGAGATAACAATCTCACAAAACAACAATAACCTGTTGGGATGATCTGATTTTTAGATAGAGAAACTAGAGAGAAGTTAAAAAATTAAGAATGAATTGTGTGGATTTCATATGAAGTCTATATATATAGGACATTACATGTACATGTGAAAATCATATGAAGGTACACATCAGAATGTGTCAAGGGGTACATAAGTAAAAAAATAATTTAACTTAAGGTCGATCACTTTGATGGCTCGGGATGGTACTTGACCTTCCAATGCCAAAAGTTACTCTGCATAAGCAAGGGCACTCTATGATTATCATTGTAAGCATGGGCACAAATTGGGTCTTCTAGAGCAATACATCTTATGGCTTAAACTATTCACGGGTCGGGCTCTAAGTCGAGCCATATGTTTAAACACAACCCACACTATTGGAGACAAAGGGCACAAACATTCAAAGTGTGTCTATATGTAGATAGAGCTCTAGGGTCTAGCACCGAGATGGTCAAGCCTAAAAATGGGTGACCCACTCTGATACCAAATGAAGATTTCCATAGGTAGGAATAATTTCCTGAAGATCAATTGTTCTTCTAACTCAAATAGGTAACTAAGACCTAGATGAGGGGCAGAAATGACAACTTATAGAATCTTTTTATGAGCTCTATATCAATTTTACCAAGAAGGTGTCACAACATGAATTGAGCAATTAACACAATGAAAGTACAAAATAATATTCTCAATTCAACACACACAAAAATAACCTATAGTAAAAAACGAGAAACTATAATAAAACACTAGTGATGGTATGCCTCACAGGCTCCTGTCTAGGCTAGTAACATATATAAATATAGAAAACATCACACAGCATGTAAGACAATCATACATACTAAAAAGTTATAAGAGATTCCCAATCTCTTCAAGATCTCATATGTGGGAACATATTTGGTACATAATGGTTGTACTTTCACAACATGCAATCATACATTACATAACAAACCATAAATAGTCCAACACTTGATATATTACCAGGATAAGGAAATATAGACTCCTTGGAGACTCACACCAAAAATGCATGATCAAAAAGTAGAAGTAATAATAAAAAAAACTATAGGCATGCTACAAGGAAAGGAAGGAAAGCATGCAACAATGTAAAACAAATAAGATTTCTAATCATATCTAAATCTAGTATGATAGAATATACACGATAGAAACTCAAATTATACTAACACAATGGTATATCATGCATAACAACAGATATAACAAAATAGATCTACATAGAAACCCTAATTATGTGGTAATGTCCTCGGGTTGCTTAAGATAACTACATAACATCAAACAATCTACTAAAACAATAAATAGATACAACTTGATAGAAAAGTATAAACCCAAATACCTCTATCAATCGGGACGCCTGCCCTAATTGCCTATTGTTGCTCTCGCATACTACCTCCATGAAAACTTGGTTCGACACATGAACCCGACTCACCTCCAAAGCTAACACCACCTAATGTGGTGTGATCAGTAACCATAAGTGTAACTACTCCCAATCTTGAGGACCACCTTCAAACTCAAATAACCTATCTCTTATTGCACATAACAAGAAATATGAAAACTCAAAGAATTTAACTTATCTCACTCTCATAATGTGGTTCTCACAAATTAATAGTTGCATCAAAGTAACTCCCGACCAACACACGGCTCACATACAACACACTTACAAAAACCATCTAGAGTACTCAACACTCACAAGCACGGTTTCTCTCACACAATTTTGAATCACTAATATAGAACAACACTTAAGGTATTAGTGATTCGAAAATAGAAAGACAAGATGTTATTTTGAAAGAACTCCACTACATTTTCTGGATACAAAATAAGAAGAAATGAGGGGTATTTATAGAACTCAAATTTGTCACCTCACCAAGGGTGGTGGCAAGCTTGGTGACGGGGTACTAAAAAGTCACATTTTTTTGTTTCAAAAATTATCGAGTACTTTCCATGAATACCCATTCCCAAAATGAACCAAAAACACAAGTGACAACATCGGCTCCATTGCATGCTCGCTCATCGAAAACCAATACTCCACCTAGCATGCACACTACAAAAACCAACCTTATGGTATATGTAAACATGCTTGCTTATAAAGTATTCTTCCTATCTATATGCATATGTGTATTACTAATCTGTAGTAACCAATCATACATAGAGAATGATAGAACACTGAATAATATAAAATAGACATCATGTTTTACACACGGAAAGCCAACATATAGACACGAGTATAGCGAGACTTACACACCCTATTTCAAGCTAACAATAACATGGCCAAGGAATAGCCAGGAACTTGGAGAGGGCTCTATCTTTGGCTGACGTTGTACAAAGGATAAAGAGAATGAAGTTGGTAAGGTGGCCATAACCTATGCAAACTCCTTATAGAGACCTTAACAAATATTATGCCTTTTATAAAGATACAGGTTATTGGACCAAGGATTGTCAACATCTCAAGTGGGAGATTGAACAACTTTTATCCGAGGGACACTTGGGGGATATAATGGAAAGAAATAAAAGGTCAAGATAAGAGAATAGGGGAGGTATTTTGAGAAGGGATATAGTTCCCCACAACCCCCTGATGAGTGCTCAAAAAGCACTAAAATAACCATGATTTTATGTACTGTAATTGATTAAAAATACATATATTTATATGTTTTATCATATATTTATATAAATTTGTCTTTTTCGGAATCACGGGTATTTTTATTGTTTTTCAGGTATTTTGGCTTAAAAACGCAATGTAAAGACTTAAAGAGGAATATTTGAAGCAATACATCACAAATATATCAATAAATAAGTGAGAAAAGGTCAACAAACATGGAAAAATCGGACGAAATGGGTCGAAAAGGTCAAAAATGTCAAAAAGACGGAAATCGCGCGTCGCAGCCCGGCCGTGCGCGCAGCCCAGCGCCCCATCCCGCGCGCGCCGGCATGCCCAGCTGCGCGCAACGCAGCGCGCTGGCACTGTTCACGCGCGCCGAGCTGCGCGCAGCGCCCAGCAGCCGCCCATCCGCGCGCCCAACGCGTTTTCGCCCCATTTTTCACGTGCAGCCGCCCCTGTGACGTCATGCTGACGTCATTGATGACATCAGCAAGTCCAATACGCGTTTTTACATTTTTTAATATTTTTTTAACATTTTTTTACTCATTTTTTCTCTCCATCCTCACCTATAAATACCCCCCTTCCATTCACTTCAAATCACACCTTCAAAACTCACTTCTCTCTTCTTTCTTTCTCTCATTTCTTAGTTTTTAGTTTCTCTTAGTTTCTTTCTAAGTTTCTAAGCTTTTCTTAGTTTTTCTTTTAGTTTTTAGTTCAATTCTCTTAGGTTTAGTGTTCTTCTCTTTTTGAGAGGAACTTGTAATGTTTTTGTAATAATTTAGATTTTTGATTCAATATATGGAAGTGCAAATTCCGCTCGGAGGTTTTCTAGCTACGGGAATAGCGTCGAAGTTCTGTAAGGATTTTATTTTCTTTACAGTTATTTTTATGCTTTATTCTTACATGTTATATTCAACTTGTCTGTGGTTAAATTTAACTATGCTAGCTGTTTAGTAAATATGATGTAATAACGACGTTGTTATGCTTGCGAAATATTAAATAGGTGAAAATTTCTAAAATGAATTGATTTTGTTTTTATTCAAGATTTTATATTAAGAATGTTAGAGAGAAATATATTATTTTTCATTACAAACTTAAAAATGAAAATTAGATTTTAAGGTTTAGTTATCCGGTCTAATTTAGAGTAGTGCTCTTTTATTTGTTGGTACAATCGCCCGGTAGTTAGAGTGAAACTCTATTTCAAAAGTTTTTATAAGAATTATTATGTGAAAATGTATTGACAACATGTTTTCAATAGTGGTTTTAAAACTTGAAAGTTAGTACTCGGATAATTAAATTCTTAGGTTTAATTTGGACACCTTGAATAAAGTTTAAACTGTCTAATCCCACCAAAGGTGGCATTTAAATGGTTCATTTTCAATCTCTTAGAAAAAGGAATTAATTTAATTAAGCATATTAGTTATCAACCCCACCCATAGGTGTTAATTGATTTGTTTAGTTAACAAAGAATATCTAACCCCACCAAAGGTGGTATTTATATAAAAAAGAGAGAATCAATAAAATGTCAATTTATATCTTTAATAACCTAGTTAATATGAGCAAGCATAATTAATTTAGTTATTATATCCATAAATACTCCGCTAATATAAATGATAAAAATTTGCATGAACATTTATTGAATCCGTATATATGTTTATTTCTAGATAATTATTTATTGAATTTGTATCTATGTTTATTTTTATGATTTTAGATTATATTTAATTAATCTGTATATATGTTAATTTTATGTTATTAGATTAGGAACACAAAAACCAAACTATCGTGACAGGATGTTTAGGATTTAATTTCGTTTTTAAAAGTTTGAATAATAAATTAAAAACCACATACATTCCTTCCTTAGATCGACCTTGGGAGTATACTTATCATTTTCTTCGAAATGATTCGTGCACTTGCGAGAGTTTTATAAATATTAAAACCAAAGTATTTGCGGGAATCGGCGATGCCGGTTTTCGTTCATCAAGTTTTTGGCGCCGTTGCCGGGGAAGGAATAGCGTTTTTAAATTATTTATCAAAATTTTAAAAAACATTTTTGTGCTGTAAATAATTGTGATATTTTAATAATAATCAAATTTCAAAATTCATAATAAATAAAAAAAAATAAAAAAATAAAAAAAATAATAAAAAAAATAATAAAAAAAATAATAAAAAAAATAATAATTTTTTTTTTTTAAATAATTTAGAAATTTGAAATTTGAAGTAAAAAAATTTACCGTTCATAAAAAAAAAAAAAAAAAAAAAACATTATTTGAATTTATACCTAATTAACTAAATAACATGAAAAGTAAAAATCTAAGGGAGTTCTGTCTAGGAGACTAGTTCTTGAAAGCCTTTGTGCCACTAGTCTTTCCTGGGAACGTTGCTCTGGCTAGGAGAATGGTATTTAAGGAGCCGTTTGCACCACCATTCTTTCCTGGGAGCACTCTTGGTTAATACTAATTATGTTACAAAAAAAAAAATAAAAAAAAAAAAAAAAATTTCTTTTTTTTAGGGTTTAACTAGTTTTGTTTAGTGTTTTGTATAAAATAACATGTAAATTTTATCTAAATTTTTTATTTTGTTGACAGGAGTTTTAAATTTACGTTTACAATAGTCTATGCGTGGTAGGAGATCCTTAGGAAACCCCCTTACACCATATGTAAATAAATTTCATAAATTTAAACAAGTGTCAACAAAACTGGATTCTACCCATCAACCTGTTTTTGAGCCAAACATAGAACCAAGTCTTAATCCTTTACTAGAACCAAAAGAAATGGAGGAAAACCAACATATTAGGGAAACCACAATGAAAGAGTTTGCAAGACCGGTAATAGGCACGGCAACTGCCGCTATCCAGTTGGGGGAAGCTGCTCGGAATTACGACCTTAAAAATATTCATTTTTCTATGCTTCCTTCCTTTTATGGGTTACCTAATGAAGATTCTCTTTCCTTTATGAGAGATTTCTATGCTACGGTCCAAACATTCCCCCTCGGTATTCTAAACGAGGATCAACTTAGGATGAGATGTTTTCCCTACACTCTAAAGGATAAGGCCAAAGCTTGGTTGATGTCACTTCCCCCAGGTTCTCTGATGACATGGGGTAACATTTACAATAAATTCATGGGAAAATTCTATTCCCATCAAAAAACATCAGAGTTGAGAGGAAAGATTGCTACTTTCTCTCAGATGGATGGAGAACCATTCCATGAAGCTTGGGATAGGTTCAAGATGTTTCTCACTCAGTGTCCCCATCATAGCTTTCCCCTGCAGTTGCAGAACCAATTCTTTTACGATGGACTTACACAACAATGTCAGTTCATTGTCGACAACGCTGCAGGAGGAGCAATAGGAGAAAAAACTGCCTCAGAGACGTATAACCTCTTTGAGATGTTGGGTGCTAATTCCCAACAGAAAAGCTCCCGAGTGAGAAAAGCTGGAGTTCATGAAATCGACTCCAGTAATGAAGTTCAACAACAACTTGTTCAACTGACTAAGCAAGTTGCCCTTCTCGCTACACAAACCAACACCAATAATGATCAATATGGTTTGTATAGCAACATGGGACATGGTACTGAAGCCTGTCCATATCAAGGAGAAACAACTGGACCTGAACAGGTCAATGTGTTGGGAGCATATCAACAGAGACCCAGGTTTGATCCCAACTCAAATACCTATAATCCTGGGTGGAGAAGTCATCCAAATTTCTCTTGGAGGCAAAACAACCCTCCTTTCACTCAAAGCTCAAACCAAGCAGGTCAGCAATTCCACCCACCTATTCCAAGAAGCATTCCCAATAAACCAACCTTGGAGGACAACTTGAATTCTTTTATTCAAGTATGTAGGGATAATCAATCTAAAACCAATCAACGGTTGGACTCTGTGGAAGCTTCTATCAAAAAGGTGGAAGTTCAAGTTGAACAGTTAGTTGAACATTTGCAAAAAGGCAAAGACTAATTCAATGAAGAGGAGACATTGAGTTTTTCATTCTGCAATCTCCAAGCAACGTCTTACTAGAAGACGATAAATTTTAGTCCTGTATGGGAGGTCACCCATTATTGTATTTTCCTTTGTTTTAGTTTGCGTGTAATAAAAATTCATTGAAATAAAATTCGTTTGTTTCAAAAATTATGTCCATTCGCTTAAATTTAAAAAAAAAAAAAAAAAAAAAAAAATTAGGTTCCTTGCACTTTTTGCTTTTACGTTTTATCAAGTTATAAATATTTCTTAGAGATAGCTACTAAAAGCAAAATGTTGATACACAATAGGAGGAGGATCATTTTCAACTACAAACAACCATGGGAGATGCTGAAGATAGGCGGAAAAAGATGAAAGAATATACAATGCCAATCATTGGCAATGTACCTTCCGGTATCCAATTACAAGAGGCTGCAAGGAATTATGAATTGAAAAAGATTCATTATTCTTTATTGCCTTCCTTTTACGGTATCCTTAATGAAGACCCTTTGCATTTCATTCGAGAATTCTATGCTATTGTCCAAACCTTTCCACTACATGCAATTAATGAAGATCAACTTAGGATGAGGTGTTTTCCTTACACTCTCAAAGATAAAGCTTGGTCATGGTTCATTACTCTACAGTCAGGTTCTCTTAAAACTTGGGAGGCAGTCTATGAAATTTTTATGGGTAGGTTCTATTCCCATCAAAAGACTGTTGATCTAAGAACAAAGATAGCAACATTTTCTCAAATGTATGAAGAGCCCTTTCATGAAGCTTGGGAACGATTCAAACTCCTTTTCATTCAATGTCAAAATCATAGCTTTCCATTACAGCTACAAAACCAATTCTTTTATGATGGATTGACACTACAAAGTCAATACATGGTTGATAATGCTGCTGGAGGTGCTGTAGGAGAAAAGACCGCAGAGGAAACCTATAATCTTTATGAGCTGTTGGGTTCTAATTCCCAACAAAGAGGTGGTAGAAGGAAAGCAAAGGTCAATGAAGTCGGCTCTGATAATGAGATAACCTTGCAACTTGCTGAATTGACTAAACAAGTGAAATTCCTCACTTCCCACCAAATTTCAAATCAAGAGGTATGTGAAGTGTGTTGTTCAATTGGGCATGGTACTCATAATTGTTCAAATACTTGTGATTCTAGTGTCGATGCCATAGAGGAAGTTCAATCTTTTCAAAGATATCATTCAAACACCTATAATCACCCAGCCTACACCCAATATCCAACACTAAGGTCAGATAACAACCACCCTTACCCACCAAGCCAATCTTTTAAGCCAACCTTAGAAGATAGCTTGAATGCTTTTATTCAAGTTAGTCGTGACAACCAATTGATGACTAATCAAAGGTTGAACACCATGGAGGCTTCGGTTAAAAGGATTGAATCTAAAGTTGGGCAACTGGCTGAACAAATGCAAAAGAAAGAACCAGGAAAGTTGCCCAGTCAACCAGAACAAGCAAAGGATGTTAGAACTCTTCGAAGTGGTAAGGTAGTCAATACCAGTTTACCTGAAATCTCTAACAATCTACCTTGTAGTTCAGGTAACAAAGAAGGCGATACTCTAATCTCGCAAAAAGGAGAAACGAGTGTTAAACTTAACAAGCCTTCTGAAAAACTCATTGGGGGGTCATCTGACACCCCCAAAATTCAAAAGACAACAGAACCACACCAGATACAAGTACCTTTTCCCCACCGGTTAAAAGAATCCAAACAAGATAAGCAATTCACTGATCTTTTTAATATGCTCTCTAAAGTAAATATCAATTTACCATTATTAGAAGTGATCATGAATGTGCCCTCATATGCCAAATTTTTCAAAGAGTTGAACACTAAGAAAAGGAGGTATGAACTGAATGAACGAGTAGTAGTATCAGAAATTTCTAGCGCTGTACTTCAGCACAAACTACCCCCTAAGTTGAAAGACCCTGGAAGTTTTATTATAAACATAACTATGGGGGATAGGAAGGTTGCTAAAGCAATGCTTGATTTAGGTGCTAGTATAAATTTGATGCCCTACTCTATATTCTTACAACTCAATCTAGGGGATTTAAAACCCACAACTATGTCCCTTCAACTTGCAGATAGATCTCTTAAATATCCAGAGGGAATAGTTGAGGATGTTTTGGTACAGGTAGACAAACTGATAATACCTGTTGACTTTGTGGTTCTGGACATGCAAGAAAATCCAGCATTGGACAGAGAGCACACAATATTGCTTGGTAGACCATTTATGGCAACTACTAAGACTATTATTGATGTCCAAGATGGAAATTTGACAATGACAGTCTTAGGAGAGACTGTTCATTTTAAAGTTTTTGATTCTTCACCTTTCCCTTCTATTTCTGCCATCGATGAAATATTCGATGTTGATCCTTTGGATAATCTTGTCCAAAACACCTTTTTCCGAACCAGAATAGAAGACAAGCTTGAAACCGTTCTTACACTTGAAAAGGTTGAAGAAGATTTAGATGAAGAAATTGAGGGGTACCTTGAACAACTAGACAATAATGAAGTGATGACAAAATCTAGTACGCTTTTAAATCTACCCAGTTCTTCATCTATTAAAGAGGCCAATCCACCTGAACTTGAACTCAAAGTCTTACCTGAGCACTTAAAATATGTGTTTTTGGGAGAGGGAGAAACTTATCCAGTGATAATTTCTTCAACCTTGACCAAACCACAAGAAAAAGAACTCATCAAAGTGCTTAAACAGTTTAAGAAATCAATAGGTTGGAGTATAGGTGATATAAGAGGCATTAGTCCAACAATGTGTATGCACAAGATCAACTTGGAGGATGGTGCTAAACCTGTACGAGAGGCCCAAAGAAGACTAAACCCAAACATGCAAGAGGTAGTTAAAAAGGAAATTCTTAAATTATTAGAAGAAGGGATTATCTACCCTATTGCAGATAGTAAGTGGGTTAGTCCAGTGCATGTGGTACCAAAGAAATCTGGGATAACAGTTGTTAAGAATGACAAAAGTGAATTAGTGCCCACTAGAATAATCACTGGATGGAGAATGTGTATAGATTTTAGGAAACTAAATTTATATACGAAAAAGGATCACTTTCCTCTTCCATTCATTGATCAAATGTTGGAAAGATTAGCTGGGCACGAATTTTACTGTTTTTTGGATGGACTGTCTGGA
The DNA here is from genome assembly GCA_037013495.1 of Hippophae tibetana. NCBI lineage: Eukaryota > Viridiplantae > Streptophyta > Magnoliopsida > Rosales > Elaeagnaceae > Hippophae > Hippophae tibetana. Next base: position 18,150,742 of record CM072807.1, on the reverse strand, counting down.
TATTATCAAGTACCCATAGCACCAGAAGATCAGGAAAAGACCACATTTACATGTCCTTTTGGGACATTTGCTTTTCGCAGAATGCCATTTGGGTTATGCAATGCCCCTGCCACGTTCCAAAGATGCATGATATCTATTTTCTCGGACATGGTGGAAAAATTCATTGAGATTTTCATGGACGATTTCTCTGTCTTTGGGAACTCATTTGATGATTGCTTACATAAATTGACTTTGGTTTTAGAAAGATGCATTGAATGCAATCTAACCCTTAGTTGGGAGAAAAGTCATTTTATGGTTCAACAAGGGATAGTTTTAGGACATATAATTTCAAACAAGGGTATTGAAGTTGATAAGGCAAAAGTTGAATTGATATCCAAACTACCTCCCCCTACATCTGTGAAGGGGATAAGAAGCTTCTTGGGACATGCAGGATTCTACAGACGATTTATTAAAGATTTCTCTAAAATAAGTCGTCCATTATGTAACTTGCTATCCAAAGATGCTGATTTTGATTTCAACAATGACTGCCTTACCTCCTTTAATACCTTGAAAGATAAACTCACATCTACCCCTGTTATAATGGCACCAAACTGGTCTTTACCCTTTGAAATAATGTGTGACGCTTCTGATTATGCAATAGGAGCAGTCCTGGGACAAAGAGTGGAAAAGCGTTTACATGTCATCTACTATGCTAGCAAAACACTCAATGATGCCCAGATGAATTACACCACCACTGAAAAGGAATTCTTTGCTATAGTATTCTCTTTAGACAAATTTCGGTCTTATTTAGTAGGATCTAAAGTGATTGTGCATTCTGATCATGCTGCTTTAAGATACCTATTAAGTAAACCAAATGCCAAGCCAAGGTTAATCAGGTGGGTCTTACTCTTACAAGAATTTGACCTAGAAATCAAGGATAAGAAAGGCAGTGAAAACTTAGTAGCTGACCATTTGTCTAGGTTGATTTCTGACTTTAATTCTCTTAAAGATGAGAGTAATGACGATATAGTTGAAACCTTTCCTGATGAACAGTTATTTTTCATAGGTCCGAACCCATGGTACGCTGATATTGTAAACTATCTTGCCACTGGTGTTTTGCGACCTAACACTTCATATCAGGAAAAGAAAAGGTTTTTCAAAACTATTAAGGACTATTTCTGGGATGACCCTTATTTGTACAAGATTGGTCAAGATCAAGTCATCCGGAGATGTGTACCTGAAGAAGAACATAAGAGCATTCTGACTTTTTGTCATGAACTTCATTGTGGGGGTCATTTTGGAGGAGAAAAGACAGCCCGTAAGATATTACAGTCTGGATTCTTTTGGCCCACTCTTTTTAAAGATGCTCATATGTTTTGTGCACAATGTGATAGATGTCAAAGAACAGGAAACATAAGCAAAAGAGATGAAATGCCTTTGACATCTAATTTAGTTGTTGAACTCTTTGACGTATAGGGGATTGACTTTATGGGTCCTTTTCCCCCATCTAATGGTTTTCAATACATTTTGGTTGCTGTGGATTATGTGTCCAAGTGGGTAGAAGCTATCCCCACCAAAACCAATGATGCTAATGTTGTTGTGAAATTCTTGAAAGATTTCATATTCAGTAGGTTCGGAACGCCTAGAGCTATAATAAGTGATGGAGGTAGCCATTTTTGTAACAAACTCTTTGATGGAGTACTAAACAAGTACAACATCACACATAAGGTAGCTACTCCATATCATCCTCAAACTTCCGGATTAGTGGAAGTAAGTAATAGGCAAATCAAGGGAATACTGGAACGCACTGTGCGTCCTTCAAGGAAGGATTGGGCATTTAAGTTAAATGATGCCTTATGGGCATACCGCACCGCTTACAAAACACCTATTGGGATGAGCCCTTACCGGTTAATCTTTGGGAAAGCGTGCCACCTTCCAGTTGAACTTGAACACAAGGCTTATTGGGCAATTAAAGAGCTAAACATGGATTTAGATAAAGCAGGTGAAAAACGAGTACTCCAGCTTCATGAGTTGGAAGAAATTAGGAATGAAGCCTATGAGAATGCCAAATTATACAAGGAGCGTACTAAGCGCTATCATGACAAGAGGCTAGTTCCTAAGACTCTTCACCCTGGAATGAAAGTTCTTTTATTTAACTCTCGTTTGAGATTGTTTCCAGGAAAGCTAAGATCAAGATGGGATGGACCATTCAAAATAGTTCAGGTATCTGAACATGGAGTAGTAGAACTATTGGACTCCAAGACACAAAAAACGTTCAAAGTTAATGGCCATCGTGTCAAGCCTTATGTGGAAGAACCAAACAACATTGCTGAAATGGATTGCATTTGGCTGAGTAACCCTTAGCACCAAAAAGATACGTCTTGCTAAGACGTTAAACTAAGCGCTGGATGGGAGGCAACCCATCATGTTAGGTAATTTTTTGTTATTTGTTTTATTTACTTAATTTTATTGTTTATTTTAGTTTACTTGTATGTGAATAATTTTTAAAATTGTTAAAACTAAAATATTTGTTGAGATGTTAGAAGTTCACAGCGATCTGTCTGTATACACTTTAATGATGAATATGATGGATGCACCTGCATTTCTTCATTACTACTTACACATTCTCAAGAAATAGGTAATCTTTCTCCTCTTTTCTCTTTATCTTTAATTTGCAGTTGTTACATTGAGGACAATGTAAGTTCTAGGTTGGGGGTGGTGAAAAGTTACCATGCTATATATAAAAAAAATTTATCACAAAAATGTATCATATCTTTAAATCAAATTTAAGTAAATAGTTAAAGTCTTTGGTACTGTTAGATTAATTTTTGAAAACATATCATGAAATATTTTGTAATTATTTTTGATAATTAGTTAGTTTTTGTCATAACTAGTATTTCTTGATAAAATGTGGAAATTATATTAAACCCAAAATCGGTGTTTATGAATTTTTTTTTTAGTGGAGACTACCCTTGTGAGATATAATTTGAGCCTAATTTCTTTTATTCAGAGTGAAATATATATTTTTTCTACTCCAAACACATTTCTTATTTATTCAAAAAGTTTAGATGATCTCTATAGGTATTAGCATTGAATGTATGAATTTTTTTTTTCTCATCTTAATAGAGTATCATATATTTTTGATTATTATTTTTTGCTTAGATTAAATGATTTGAGTAGAAATTGATAGTATATGCTTATATCTCATTTATGCATGACTGTTACAAAAACAAAAAGACATATCTGGGGTTACTTAAACCAAGATCAAACAGAAAAGCCAAAAAAAATTAACCACTCACCAAAATCCAAAAAAATGTACAATCTGTACATGGGTTGACTCTCTAAAAAAAAAAAAAAAAAAAAAAAAAATAGAGAGATAAAAAAATAGTATCATACTATGACCCACATTGCCTACAAAGTTGTGAGTAAAGGCTAATTACAAAAGAAAGATATAGGAAGTAATTCCCTAAAAAGTCATTGCAATTTCTTCATTTGTTAAAGCATATATCTTGAAATTCTTTCTTAATGAGTTTGATTTATGCATAAAAATAATTTTTGTATCTGATATCTTTATAATTTATACATTTGATTCCTTTCATGAGATCAATGTTAAAATAACACTTTGAGCCTTTATTCTTTATACATATGCGAACATATTAGTTCATTTCTATACATCAACTCTTTCGCATATAAATTAGTATGAGTGTTTGAACCCATAGGATTCAGTGCTTTGAGAGTATTGACTTGTGAGGAATAGAGTCGAAGCGAATACTGATTCATGACACTGAAATTGGGTAAAATTAAATTGATACATTTTTGAAATGAAATATGAAAATGATTTTCGACTAATTATTGTAATAAAATCATGATTGTTTAAAGAGATTAAAATAACTTATGCTTGAGATTTTAATTATGATCTTAAAGGAGATTAAAAAGTATGAGATATTTTTGTGATATGTTGTGTTCTTTTACTCTTAAATTAATTTTTGATTGTGTTGTAATTTTAATTTTTGATTTGATTGTTTTTATCTTTACATTTAGTTCAATGTTTGTGGGTATCATTACTGAAAACCCTCACGAGACTCAAACTCGTCCACTAGGGCAACCTAGGGGTTTAACGGCTTGTTGCATAGGCTAAATGCAACCGTTTCAATCCACGAAAGTGATTTAGGATAGTTTAATTTTTAGCTTTTATCGCTTCTCTTGCTAAGAGACTAGCAAGAAGCTGGTTGGGGGTTGTGATGAGTGCTCAAAAAGCACTAAAATAACCATGATTTTATGTACTGTAATTGATTAAAAATACATATATTTATATGTTTTATCATATATTTATATAAATTTGTCTTTTTCGGAATCACGGGTATTTTTATTGTTTTTCAGGTATTTTGGCTTAAAAACGCAATGTAAAGACTTAAAGAGGAATATTTGAAGCAATACATCACAAATATATCAATAAATAAGTGAGAAAAGGTCAACAAACATGGAAAAATCGGACGAAATGGGTCGAAAAGGTCAAAAATGTCAAAAAGACGGAAATCGCGCGTCGCAGCCCGGCCGTGCGCGCAGCCCAGCGCCCAGCCGCGCGCGCCCCAGCGCCCCATCCCGCGCGCGCCCGCGCGCGCTGGCATGCCCAGCTGCGCGCAACGCAGCGCGCTGGCACTGTTCACGCGCGCCGAGCTGCGCGCAGCGACAGCCCCAGCGCGCGCGCGCAGCGCCCAGCAGTCGCCCATCCGCGCGCCCAACGCGTTTTCGCCCCATTTTTCACGTGCAGCCGCCCCTGTGACGTCATGCTGACGTCATTGATGACATCAGCAAGTCCAATACGCGTTTTTACATTTTTTAATATTTTTTTAACATTTTTTTACTCATTTTTTCTCTCCATCCTCACCTATAAATACCCCCCTTCCATTCACTTCAAATCACACCTTCAAAACTCACTTCTCTCTTCTTTCTTTCTCTCATTTCTTAGTTTTTAGTTTCTCTTAGTTTCTTTCTAAGTTTCTAAGCTTTTCTTAGTTTTTCTTTTAGTTTTTAGTTCAATTCTCTTAGGTTTAGTGTTCTTCTCTTTTTGAGAGGAACTTGTAATGTTTTTGTAATAATTTAGATTTTTGATTCAATATATGGAAGTGCAAATTCCGCTCGGAGGTTTTCTAGCTACGGGAATAGCGTCGAAGTTCTGTAAGGATTTTATTTTCTTTACAGTTATTTTTATGCTTTATTCTTACATGTTATATTCAACTTGTCTGTGGTTAAATTTAACTATGCTAGCTGTTTAGTAAATATGATGTAATAACGACGTTGTTATGCTTGCGAAATATTAAATAGGTGAAAATTTCTAAAATGAATTGATTTTGTTTTTATTCAAGATTTTATATTAAGAATGTTAGAGAGAAATATATTATTTTTCATTACAAACTTAAAAATGAAAATTAGATTTTAAGGTTTAGTTATCCGGTCTAATTTAGAGTAGTGCTCTTTTATTTGTTGGTACAATCGCCCGGTAGTTAGAGTGAAACTCTATTTCAAAAGTTTTTATAAGAATTATTATGTGAAAATGTATTGACAACATGTTTTCAATAGTGGTTTTAAAACTTGAAAGTTAGTACTCGGATAATTAAATTCTTAGGTTTAATTTGGACACCTTGAATAAAGTTTAAACTGTCTAACCCCACCAAAGGTGGCATTTAAATGGTTCATTTTCAATCTCTTAGAAAAAGGAATTAATTTAATTAAGCATATTAGTTATCAACCCCACCCATAGGTGTTAATTGATTTGTTTAGTTAACAAAGAATATCTAACCCCACCAAAGGTGGTATTTATATAAAAAAGAGAGAATCAATAAAATGTCAATTTATATCTTTAATAACCTAGTTAATATGAGCAAGCATAATTAATTTAGTTATTATATCCATAAATACTCCGCTAATATAAATGATAAAAATTTGCATGAACATTTATTGAATCCGTATATATGTTTATTTCTAGATAATTATTTATTGAATTTGTATCTATGTTTATTTTTATGATTTTAGATTATATTTAATTAATCTGTATATATGTTAATTTTATGTTATTAGATTAGGAACACAAAAACCAAACTATCGTGACAGGATGTTTAGGATTTAATTTCGTTTTTAAAAGTTTGAATAATAAATTAAAAACCACATACATTCCTTCCTTAGATCGACCTTGGGAGTATACTTATCATTTTCTTCGAAATGATTCGTGCACTTGCGAGAGTTTTATAAATATTAAAACCAAAGTATTTGCGGGAATCGGCGATGCCGGTTTTCGTTCATCACCCCCTCTAAGAGAAGACAATAGTCAGACCCAACCACCCCAATGGGATGTTTGTGTGGTTCATACCATCCATAGTGGTCCAATCATATCTAGACCCAATCATAATTCTCAAAAAGATATGCAAGAGAAGAAAGAGACATGCATCAACCAATTTATACCTTCATACGTGAAGGCCCAATCATTCCTATAGTTTTTGAAGGGATGGAGACTTTACCACCTCTGATGACCCCTCAGTGGTCACAGTTAAAATTTGTAGATAATAATGATTCCTCATATTTGTTGTATTTTTCGGTACTCTTTGATATGGAGATAGACCCCAAAGACATCACTCAAAAGGAAATGCCATTAGTTGGGTTCAATGGTAGTGCCACCATATCCATTGGTACAATACGACTTTATTTCTTCATGGAATGAGCTATTATACTCATAAATTTTTTTATTTTGAATACCCCACCTTCTATAATTTAACCTTAGGAAGACCTTGGATTGATAAGATAAGGGACATCCTATCAACTTACTAGCAACTGTCAAGTATTCAATGGTAAATGAATAAAAGAAATCAAAGGGGACCAAGAAAGGGCAAGGAGTTTCTATAATACCACCATAAAGAATGTAGATCCTTCATCCAGCTCAAGATAGAAATTAAAGGGTGGTCGATGAAGAAAAACTACAAATACACACTAACCATATAACAAAATATTAACAATGGCTCTTGAGGACTACGAGCTCATTCTTGTCGGGACATTGGATGAGGAGAAATTCTTAAAGGTTAGTTCTATACTCCACACAGACGTGAAAAAGGAGTTGGTAGAATTTTTGAAGAAAAATGCCCGGTGGTTGGTATTATTCCCGATATAATCGCACATGAGCTAAATGTAGATCACACTAAAAAAACCAATCCAATAAAAGAAGTGAAGGTTTGTGAGGGAAAGAAGTGACATTATCAAAAACAAAGTCAATTCTCTAAAAAAATAACGATGGTTCTAAGAGGTAGACTACCCCACATAGCTCTCGAATGTTATCCTAGTGAATAAGGTTAAGGATGACCACCCCATATGCATGGATTTTACTGATGCTAACACTATTATCATAAAAGATTGTTTTCCTCTACCAAACATTTACCAACTGGTAAAGGCTAGTTAATAGAATGTTCAAAGAGAAAATAGGAAGGAAAATGGAAGTATATGTAGATGAAATGATAGTCAAAACCAAGGCCACAAGAGATCATGTCTCATATCTAGAAGAGGTTTTTTTCCATCATAAGGGATTATGAAAGTGACATGTAGAAGCCTAACCATTGGCACGCATACAAGAAAGTAACATGCAAAGTTCATTTAGTGTAACATTACATGTAGGTTTGGTTGATTGAATGAACTACTAACTAATAATGGAAGGTATCCTTTTGTCAAGAACTCCATATTTAGATGTCACATTCCACCCTATATAGACCACAAGCCAATGGTTAAATGGAATCCTTAAACAAGAGGTTGATTAATATTTTACAAAAATGACTACAATGAGGCTTGATGAGTTTTCTGGAGTTCTGTCGACCACTAGCATAACCCCAAGGATAGTAATAGAAGAGACCATATTCTATTTTGTGTATAGAACTGAAGCTATCACCCCCTCAGAAATAAAAGAACCTACCTTACATTATGACATATCCTAAGAAGACAATAATGACATAAAGAGAAGACCTGTTTCTAGCATAAGAGAAAATAGATAATGCATTGATAAGGATATAGACACAAAAGCAAACAATTCAACAGTCCTACAACAAATCGGTCAAATCAAGAAATTTTAGCATGAGAGATTGGGTCTTGCACAAGGCTATTAGAAATAAGATAGAAAATATTTTTGGTAAATTTATGGCAACATGGAAGACCCTCACATGATCTGAGATGTCACCTCTGGTGGGTCTTGAAGATAGAAAAGGATGGAAAGTAAGAAGACTTGAGTTTGAATAGAGAATAGTTGAAGAAGTACCACTTTTGAAGAACATGTATAATAAGTAGTGTCTCACAAATAAAATAAAGAAATAATCCCCTAGTATGGAGAAGGAGGCCAAATGGTCCCCCCACTAGATATGTGCGTATAAGAGGCATATGGTCCATCCTAAAAAAGGGTCATGAGTTCACAAATGTGAACCTCCTCTTTGGGTAGAAAAGGATAAATAAAGAATTTACTTTTTGACTTATTCCTATCACATATCTTATGAATAAAATAATATGATAATCCACTAGTATGGAGGAAGAGGAAAAACTATACCTCCACTAGAGATGTGAGTATCAGAGACATATGGCTCATCCTAAGAAAGGGTCGTGAGTTCATAATATGAACATCCTCTTTTGGTCAAAAAGGATAAGTGAAGAATTTACTTTTTTACTTATTTCTATCTCATGTATCACAAATAAAATAACACGATAACCCCTTAGTATGGAGGAAGAGGCCAAATGGTCCTCTCACTAGGGATACAGGTATAAGAGGCATATGACCCTTCCTAAGAAAAGTTTTCGAGTTCGCAAATGTGAACTCCTCTTTAGGTCAAAAAGGATAAGGGAAGAATTTACTTTATGACTTATTCTTATAACTTTTCTTGTAAATAAAATAATGCAATAACCTCTTAGTTTGAAGGAAGAGGCCAAATGGCCCCATCCACTAGGGATGCAGATATAAGAGGCATATGGCCCATATTAAGAAAGGGTCATGAGTTCACAAATATGAACCTCCTCTTTAGGTCGAAAAGGATAAGTGAATAATTTACTTTATGAATTATTCCTATCACTTGTCTCGTAGATAAAATAACGTGATAATCCCTAATTATGAAAGAGTAGGCCAATGGTCCCCCCCACTAGGGATGTAAGTATAAGAAGGAAATGACCCATCCTAAGTAAGAGTTTTGAGATCATAGATGCGAACTTCCTCTTAAAAAAAACAAGGATTGATGACCCCAAGTATGAAGGAAGAGGCTAAACAGTCCCCTCACTTAGGGTGTAGGTATAAGTGGCGTGTGGCCCATCTTAAGTAAGTGTCTCAATTTCACAATGGTAGACCTTGAAAATAAATCTAAAAAAAATTTATAAATGAAAAAAGTCTCATTTTATTAAATGATTACAAAGATATATCAATTAATGCTCCTCTCTCTTGGCATAACAAGAGTTTTTCCTCACTCGTCACTCCAAGTTTGCATCTCAGGGTACCAACTTCTTGGCGTAACTCATCTCGTTCAACATGCTTTGATTCTCATGAATAATTGCACCATGACTTTCATTAACGAGACAAACTTCATCCTAAAGACTCTATAGCTCTTGCGACGTTTCTATGTATACGGCATGTTTAAATCCAACATATTTGGTTATATTGCGACCTACTTCATATAATTGTCGGGAATATCTCTCGAAGTTAAGAACAAGGGACACTTCCTACAAGAGAAAGTTTTAAACATCACAGTAACCATAAATGAAGGGAAGGAAGCAATGAATATTTACCTCAAAAAAATAATGTTCAACCATGTGTCAGATGGAACCTTCTTCTTTACTTGTGTGAGAGATGGCTGATTGATATTCTCGGGTGCAGAAATGATTATACAAGTCATCATGGAGCCACTTTATTCCCAAAAATATCATTCTCAAAAAGTATAAGAAAGCTCTTATCACAACACATCATGCAAGGCACCTCACTTTCATCTACAAGATTTATAGGGACTTAACATGCACATCATTTGGATTTTTTTAGGGGGAGGAATTGGGCACGGGCGGAACTGGGCGTGGGTGGCGGCTGAGTGCGCAATTTCCTCCTTTTTGACCCATTTTATCCAATTTTTCCATATTTGTTGACCTTTCCTCATTTATTTATTAATATATTTGTGATGTATTGCCTCCAGTATTCCTCTTTGAGTCTTTAAGTTACGTTTTTAAGCGAAAATATCTAAAAAATAATAAAAATACCCGTGATTCCGAAAAAGACAAATTTATATAAATATATGATAAAATCATATATATATATATATATATATAATCAATTAATGTGCATAAAATCATGTTAATTTTAGTGCTTTTTGAGCACTCATCATAACCACCAACCCGCTTCTTACTAGTCCCTTAGCAAGAGAAGCGATAAAAACTAAAAATTAAACTATCCTAAATCACTTCCTTGGATTGACACGGTTGCATTTAGCCTATGCAACAAGCTTTTAAACCCTTAGGTTGCCCTAGTGGACGAGTTTGAGTCTCGTGAGAGTTTTCAGTAATGATACCCACAAACATTGAACTAAATGTAAAAATTAAAAGAAATAATAAAAACAATCAAAAAACTAAAATTACAACAAAATCAAAATTTAATTTTTAAGAATAAAAGAAAACAACATATCACAAAAATGTCTCATACTTTTTAATCTCCTTTAAGATCATAATTAAAATCTCAAGCACAAGTTATTTTAATCTCTTTAAACAATCATGATTTATTATAATAATTAGTCGAAAATCATTTTCATATTTCATATCAAAAATGTATCAATTTAATTTCACCCAATTTCAGTGTCCAGAATCCGAATTCGCTTCGAGTATATTCCTCACTAGTCAATACTCTCAAAACACTGAATCCTATGGGTTCAAACACTCGTACTAATTTATATGCGAAAGAGTTGATGTATAGAAATGAACTACTATATTCGCATATGTATAAAGAATAAAGGCTCAAAGTGTTATTTTAACATTGATCTCATGAAAGGAATCGAATGTATAAATTATAAAGATATCATATATAAAAATTATTTTCATGCATAAATCAAACTCATTAAGAAAGAATTTCAAGATATATGCATTTTACAAATGAAGAAAGTGCAATGACTTTTTAGGGAATTACTTCTTATATCTTTCTTTTGTAATTAGCCTGTACTCATAACTTTGTAGGCAATGTGGGTCATAGTATATAGATTATACTATATATTCTTTACCTCTCTATTTTATTTTATTTTTTGAAGATTTTTTTTTTGCAATATATATATTTTTTAGAGAGTCAACCCATGTACAGATTGTACATTTTTTTTGGATTTTGGTGAGTGGTTAATTTTGTGGCTTTTCTGTTTGATCTTGGTTTAGGTAACCCCAGATATGTCTCTCTTTTTTGTAGCAGTCATGCATGAATGAGATATAAGCATATACTATCAATTTATACTCAAATCATTTAATCTAAGCAAAAAAAAAATATATACGATACTGTATTAAGATGAGAAAAAAATTCATACATTCAATGTTAATACCTATAGAGATCATCTAAAAAATTGAAAAAATAAGAAATGTGTTTGGAGTAGAAAAAATATATATTTCACTCTAAATAAAGGAATTTAGGCTCAAATTATATCTCACAAAGGTAGTCTCCACTAAAAAATTTTATAAACATCAATTTTTGGTTTAATATAATTTCTACATCTTATCAAGAAATACTAGTTATGACAAAAAAACTAACTAATTATCAAAAATAATTATAAAATATTTCATTATATGTTTTTAAAAATTAATCTAACAGTACAAAAGACTTAACTATTTACTTAAATTTGATTTAAAAAAATGATAAATTTTGGTGAGAATTTTTTTTTATTATTTATTTATTTATTTTATTTTATTTTTTAAAATTCCAAAATTTACTAAATCACACAAAACAAAAAATAAAACCAAACACAAAAAAAATGAAAATGTGAACATAAAAAAGAAAAAAATTATTATTAAATTTTTTTTATTTTTAAAATTGTTAAATATATATATTTAAGCATGGTAACTTTTCACCACCCCCAACCTAGAACTTACATTGTCCACAATGTAACAACTGTAAATTAAAGATAAAGAGAAAAAAGAAGAAATATTACCTATTTCCTATTAACGTGCAAGTAGTAATGGAGAAATGTAGGTGCATCCATCATATTTATCATTAAAGTGTATACAGACAGATCGCTGTAAACTTCTAACATCTCAACAAATATTTTTAGTTTTAACAATTTAAAAATTATTCACATATAATTAAATTAAAATAAACAATAAAATTAAGTAAATAAAACAAATAACATAAAATTACCTAAAATGATGGGTTGCCTCCCATCTAGCGCTTAGTTTAACGTCTTAACAAGACGTAACTTGGGGATTGAATTTTAAGTAAACTCAATGTCCTCACATCATTGAGTCAATCAAACCTACAAGTAAGACAAGATTGTCTACCTATACTGTTTCAGTCATGCCTTATTGATTTTCAAATTTTTCTGTACTAAAAACTATGGGCATGCTTGAGAGTTTTAGATAACCCACATCTAGGTGTAAATCAAATAATTAAGGCATCAAAACACAATTGTACCTGGATCAAACAAAGCAACTAACTCCTTAGATTATAATTAAAACTTTAAAATTTTGGAGATAGTTTCAGAATTTATTTTTTTTAATTCTTAATTTTTTTTTAAATTAAAATAACATAATCAGTATTAACTAAGAGTGCACCCAGGAAAGAATGGTGGGAGAAAGGCTCCTTAAAAACCATCCTCCTAGACAGAGCGACGTCCCACGAAAGACTAGTGGCACAAAGGCTTCCAAGAACTAGTCTCTTAGACAGAACTCCCTTAGATCTTTACTTTTCATGCTATTAAAATTAAGTTAATTAGGTTAAGTTAAGTAAAAATTTAAGTTAATTAAGTTAAGTTAAGTAAAAATCTACGTTAATTAAGTTAAGTTAAGTAAAAAGCTAAGTTAATTAAGTTAAGTTAATTAAGTAAAAAGTTAAGTTAATTAAGTTAAGTTAATTAAAAATCTAATTTAATTAAGTTAATTGAAGTAAAAATCTAAGTTAATTAAGTTAATGAAAATCTAAGTTAATTAAGTTAGTAAAAAACTAAGTTAATTAAGTTAAATAAAAATTAAGAAAAACAAATAGTTAAAGAAAGAAAAAATAAAATAAAATTGAAAAAGGTAAAATAAAAATAAAAATTGAATTTTTTTTTATTTTTTATTTAAAAAAATTAAAATTAAGATTTTAAATATAAAAAAAACTTAAAATTAAATGAAAATTAAAAATTAAGTTTTTATTTTTTTTTATAATTTTTTTTATTTAAAAATTATTTAAGTTTATTTTATTTTATTTTTTATTTTATTTTATTTTTTATTTTATTTTTTATTATTATTTTACTATTCATAAATGGTAAGTTTTTTTTACTTTAAATTTCAAATTACAAAATTATTTTATTATTAATGCTATAATTATTATTAATTTATTATGAAATTTGAAATTTGAAAAATAATTTTTTTATTTTTTTTTACTATTCATGAACGGTAAGTTTATTTTACTATTAACGCTATAATTATTATTTATTTATTTTAAAAAAAATTAATTTTTTTTTTAATTTAATAAAAAAAAATTATAATTATTTACGATACAAAATGTTTTTAAAATTTTGATAAATAATTTAAAAACGTTATTCCTTACCCGGCAACGGCGCCAAAAACTTGATGAACGAAAACCGACATCGTCGATCCTACCAATACTTTGGTTTTATATTTATAAAACTCTCACAAGTGGAGGATTCATTTCGTAGAAATGATAAGTATAATCTTAAGGTCGATCTAAGGAAGGAATATATGTGGTTTTTAATTTATTATTAAAAAATTTAAAAACGAAATTAAATCCTAAACATCCTCTTACAATAGTTTGGTTTTGTGTTTTTAATCTACTCACATAAAAATAAACATAGATTGAATAAACATTTATGCAAATTTTATTATTTATAATAGTGGAGTAGTTATAGATATAATAACTAAGTTAATTATGTTTGATCATATTATCTAGGTTATTAAATATATGAATTAATATTTATTGGTTCTCTCTTTTTTATATGAATACCACATTTGGTGGTGTTAGATATTCTTTGTTAACTAAACAAATCAATTAACAACTATGGGTGGGGTTGATAACTAATTTGGTTAATTAAATTAATTTCTTTTTCTAAGAGATTGAAAATGAAACATTTAAATGACACCTTTGGTAGGATTAGACAGTTTAAACTTTATTCAATGTGTCCAAATTAAACCTAAGAATTTAATTATCCGAGTACTAACTTTCAAGTTTTAAAACCACTACTGAAAACATGTTGTCAATACATTTTCACATAATAATTCTTATAAAAACTTTTGAAATAGAGCTTAACTCTAACTACTGGGCGATTGTACCAACAAATAAAAGAGCACTACTCTAAATTAGACCGGATAACTAAACCTTAAAATCTAATTTTCAGATTTAAGTTTGTAATGAAAAATAATATATTTCTCTCTAACATTCTTAATATAAAATCTTGAATAAAAATAAAATCAATTCATTTTAGAGATTTTTACCTATTTAATATTTCGCAAGCATGACAACGTTCTTATTATATCATGTTTACAAACAGCCAGCAAAGTGAAATTTAATCACAGACAAATTAAATATAACATATAAGAATAAAACATAAAAAATAACTGAAAAGAAAATAAAATCTTTACAGTACTTCGATGCTATTCCCGTTGCTGGAAAACCTCCAAACGGAATTTGCACTCCTATTTATTGAATCAAAAGCAAATAAATTACAAAAACATAACTAGTTCTTCTCAAAAAGAGAAGAACTCTAAAACTAAGAAAAACTAACTAAGAAAAGCTAAAAACTAAGAAAAACTAAAAAAACTAAGAAATGAGAGAAAGAAAGAGAAGAGAAGATGTGTTTTTAGGTGTGTTTGATTATGAAGAGAATGTGGGTATTTATAGGTGAGGATGGGAAGAAAAAATGGGTGAAAAAATGATAAAAAATGGTGGAAACGTGGAGTGGTGAATGATGATGTCATTTGATGATGTCAGCATGACGTGGGGCGGCTGCGTGCGGATTGGGGCACAAATGGTAGCGGCATGCGCGGAAAGCAGGAAGGGCGCGCGCAGGACAGGAGCAATGCGGTTGGGTGCGCAATTTCCTCATTTTTGACCTTTTTGACCCATTTTGTCCAATTTTTCCATATTTGTTGTCATTTCCTCATTTATTTATTAATATATTTGTGATGTATTGCCTCCAGTATTCCTCTTTGAGTCTTTAAGTTACGTTTTTAAGCAAAAATACCTAAAAAATAATAAAAATACCTGTGATTCCAAAAAAGACAAATTTATATAAATATATGATAAAATCATATAAATATATATATATATTTAATCAATTAATGTGCATAAAATCATGATAATTTTAGTGTTTTTTGAGCACTCATCACAACCCCCTCGTGGTCAAATTGAATAGAATGCTCTCTATCATCTCTCACAAAATCCACACATATCTCACTAAGTAGAGGACTTAACACAATGGATACCATGTCTTGTTTGGAATCCACCTCATTTCCATTAAAGGTATTCATCCTACCTCATGTATAGGTATATGAATCACCTTGTTTAAACATTGGCTCACGTCATTCCATGTTACTCGTGTCTACAAGAAAGTTATTCACTAGGTCATCAATGTTGATATTTGTGAATTTCATATAAATAATGTGCTTGGAGACAAATTCCTAAAATATATGACTAAAATAACTAAGGGACTGAAAAACTGGAAATAGAAAAATTAATAGCTAGATTTATCTTAAGAAAAATAATAGAGTTTAATACAAAATTCAAGAGACAAATGGCTATAAATACACTTCAAAAATTTGGAACATTCAATGCAAAAAAAAAAAGGAAAAGGAAAAAAGAAAACAAGAATAGAAAAATAAAGGTATTAAAAGCTACAGGGTCTTGGCTGGATTTTCTTCTCATGGTACATCTTTTAGACTGGGTCTCATAAGTTGGTCAAGAGTTGGTAATCTAGCATATGGTGTAGCTTGGGGTGTTCTCGGGGTAGTCTGTACATTTTGTAGACCCCGTACATAACCCAGGAAAGTGATGAGGGTATGAGACTTTATAGCTTATGCCTTGAAATTGGTCATCACAAAGGATACCCCTTCACGATATCCATGGG
The DNA here is from genome assembly GCA_037013495.1 of Hippophae tibetana. Taxonomy (NCBI): domain Eukaryota; kingdom Viridiplantae; phylum Streptophyta; class Magnoliopsida; order Rosales; family Elaeagnaceae; genus Hippophae; species Hippophae tibetana. Next base: position 18,134,468 of record CM072807.1, on the reverse strand, counting down.
TGTAGTCTTTTTCAAGCTTAGAGACCAAATCATTCAACGAGGCTACTTGTTATATTAAGGATCTTGTGGCATCTTTAGCCTACTTATCCAATTCTTCAACTAACCATGCCTATTTTTTGACAAGCCTAGCCTGTTTTTCAACTTCTTTAGCTAAGGTGTTCCTCTTTAAGGTAAATATTAAGGCTACCTTTAGTTTTTATGTATGATCTACCAAGTCGTTACCATGTCAATAATTTTAACTTCTTACACCTTGAGATGCTTCTCTCTCTCTCTCCAAGTATCTTATCATTCTCTTCAAGGGCATTCTAGAACTAAGAAACCAGGTCTACAACCTTATGTGCACGAGTACGGTATGCATTGTTTGCAATCTCCCCCTCTCTCAACAAGGATACAGGCTGTAATAAAAATAGGGTTAACATTATACAAATTGATAAAAATAAAATGGTGTGCAACTATATACCTATAATATATAACTTGCAGCCATTTCCCCGTGGGTCAGCTTGAATTCCATCATAGTCCTTTGGATGTAAGTCCATTTAACTCACCTTCAAAGTGGTGGTATGCATCTAGAAGTACCTCATATTTCCTAAAAAAAAACTCTTCGAAGATGATCACTAGGGTGCTTTCCACTTGTATATTTACGTTGTCCACATGACGTGTATCTACTTACAGCATGAGAATGGTGGTAATCTTCTCTTCTTGGAGGTCGAGGGTTCTGCAAAAGGTTTTGGTACCTCAATTTCTTTGTCTTTCAATGAGGTTGCCTCATATGAGTTACCTTCTTGAACACTTGAGGTACCCACCTTATGGGGAGAATTTTCATGTTGCTCAGGGAAGTCAATCTCAATCAGCTAATCAACCTCAAGATTATCCACTAGATCATCAATTCTCACACTATCATAATAGACAAGCAAAGGCTAATAACTAGTGGAAATAAATCAAAGCATAAAAATAAGGGTACCCTTTGTATCAACCTTGAAATCCTTCGGGGTAGTTCCTCCACACCCTTGAAGCTCTGAAGTGGGATTCCATAAGAATTTCTTTATAAGTCATATGGTGGGTATTTTTTAGCTCTAAATGACGTACTTTCTCCTTGTCATAACCAAGGTGGAGTAACATCTCTTGACCTTGTGGCATAGAGGTGACAAAATTGTGATTCTAGGTAGCTCATGATGGGGCCATGGGCTCTTCACTCCATATGTCTTCATCCATATAGAAGTACTTGTCTTTCCATTTAGGTTGACTATTGGGAAAATTCATAATGAGGCCTCAGAGATTAATGGTAGAGATGTAGACTCTACCTTCATCGATCCCATTTCTTTTGAAATAGTACATAGCTCGTATCTCACCTTTTCCTAGCTCATATCCAAGCTCCCCACTAACTACAGCTTGACTTAACAGAGCCATCCACCTATTCGAATTGATTTTAACCAAGCTTATAGGTGGATAGGAACCGGGAAAACACTTGAGAAATTAGAAACCTCAAACCACCTAGTAGTGGCTCCTTCTATAACATATGTCATCCTTAGGGTGGGTCATATATATAGAGGAGATTCTAGGGAATTGAAAAAAGATTGATAGTGGGTGAAATTGAGTACACCCTTCTTAGCCGATACATGTCCTCCACAGTCAGTCGACTCGATAGTTTTTGAATTTTCTTCCCTGGGCTTGTTCGAGGTCTTGTTTGATGTTTCCCTGGTGGTTGATGGTGTGGTTTCTTTTTCCTTTGAGCCTTTTAAGGAACTATGATATGGATTAGGGGTACATTACCAGAATTTGAGACACCCAACAGATCTTGATTTGAGGTGCTAGTAGAGGCAAGAAGTTGAGCTCCACTAGGGATGTTAATGGATTCAGGGATTTCGATTCCACTGGTTATAGTTTTAGTATGGCTCGATGTTGTAACATGTGATGCTTGACCTACTCATATAGATGTCCCAGAGTGCTTTATTTGAAATCGTGTGGTTCCTTGCACATAAACCCCATCATTTGGACTAGGGGTGGAAGTGGGGAAGGCTAATGCCCCTTCTTATGTTGTGGGTTCCTTAACCTTTATTTCTCCACCCCGTTCATTATACCTAAGAATGATTGAGGATAGGGAGTCATCGGTTCCTATGATGAGGCTGGATCTAGGTGGAACCTTAATAGATGGGAACTAGTTTTCTCGGCCAAATATAAAAACAAAAAAAGTAAAAATGAGGTAAAATAAAAGCACCTGAAGATAGCAAACTCATTTTCTCTTTTCACAAACTGAATTTCCTAAAATACGGGTTTAATTTTGTCAAGTAAGGGCTAAAATTCCTCAAGAACAACCTTAAAGTCTTGCACGAACTGAATTTCTCTAAAGGAAGATTTTTGATTGAGAAAGCTACGAGGAAAATGTATTTAGAATATAAGGTTAAGGCTCCTAACATAGTGGCTGAGAGAGCTAGATTTCTCAAAAGAAACTAAAGGGTTTATTACTAAAGAATTTGAAAGGTTTATAAAAGAATTTGAAGGTTAGTACCCTTAAAAAAAGTTGAAGAGTTCACCTTAAGAAGTTGAAAAGATTGTACCCCTAAAAAAGTCATAACTACCTATTAAAACAACGTGCCATGGTAAGGAATGAGATTCTTTCATCTTGCTTTATGATAAAATAATGGGGAACTTAATGTTTAGGTGTCGCGGACCAAGGTACCTCATGACTATGGGATACATGACCTACATGCCCTGCACAAGCTACACAACCTAGACGATCTACATAAGGTACGTCAAGAAAATGAGCTATACGAGGTGTACAAGACCCGAGGTACCTAACAATTGCGTAAAGGACAAGAAGACATGCATTATAGATATATATGGGAGTGACCTCATCTTAAGGGAATTAAACTACTTTTATGTCAGTATAAGTCAAATATGATCATTTCAATTAGGTGCTAACACCTAGAGGTAGTGGTACCTATATATATGTAACCATGTGACCCGAGGATCTTATTGTCTCTCTCTTAGATCTCTTTTGAACCATGTAATACTTGTAATTCTCTTATGATATTATATATTAAATTATATATTAAAAATGTGTATGAATATATTCATAATAACGAGTAACATTGAAACTTATTTATTTTTGCTTATTATGTAGAAGATGGACTATGAATTTCTCATCTAAATAATGTTGGTTCACATTGTAGTTCAATATAATATTCATTTTTATTTATTTGAATCCATAAATTTGAAATACATTAAATAACATTTAACATAAAAAAGAGTTGCAAAAAATAATAAAAATAATAAATTTTATATCCATATCATATATTTTTATTATTAAAAAAATTTAACTCATTATTTTATGTTATTCATCATTCAAGTTGAAATATATATTTAATGTTCCAATTTTTCAATATTAAATTTTGTTCAATTATACATCATTCAATGTTATTAAAGTAATATTTTTGTTGTTATAAAATTTATAAATGTTGTTTTTTTCTATCTGATGCATAAATGACTCAGTTATTTAACGTGATTTTACTTTTACTACTCGGTAAAAAAAATATTTTCATTTTCGTACAATAATAAAAAAAATATTCATTTAAGTTATAAGAAAAAACAAACATGTATTTTTTTCGCAGAGAAATGTTGTGTCATGCCAATATTTTTTTATTTTTTAAAATGTTAGTTAAAAAAAGTAGAACGAAAGTTTTGTTAACGCCATTGAAATATTCTAACGTCATTATACATAACGCAGTAACAACTTCACTCCAGTTTTTGGTTCTTTTACCCTTGAAAGAAAAAAGGAGAACAATTTGATCGAAATTTGCAACCTCTTCGTTCGCTTTTTTTTTCTATAATCCAATCTCCAAATCTTTGTTACTTTGATGGTGTACAATTTCAAAAATACTTCAAGTTAGGATGCAACACAGATCCCAACGTAATCAAGTTTGGTATTATTCATGTAAGAACCTTAACAATTTATGTTGCATCATCCTAGTAAGAGTAGCTCATGCATCACCGCTTAGAAATAACGAAGACCTGATAATCAAGACTTGGTTCAAATAAAAATGAATTTGATATTAGCGACATATCCTATGAAAAAGATCATTTCTTTACATACCATAACTCAAGCAAATCAATGTGAAAACACTTTTACTTATAAGATCTCTAATTTTACTTATTGGATAACCAGATCTCTAGTTTTACTTATTGGATGATCTCGTTAGATAATATGTAAAAAGATCGTTATATAAATTAATTATATTCTAATAACTCGTAATCGAAATGTTAATAACCTCAATAACTATTCAATATGTATTATATATATACTTACTTATTAGAAAAATAAAGAATCTTAGTTCATTATTAACATTTTATATATCTCTCTATGAATTAACATGATCCTTTAACACAAAACTCTTCCAAAACAACCAAAAAAGCAGTCATTCGGGTCCTACCGTTGTTCAGCCCGCAGGCCATCAATTTCCCCACCACCACACTTATCCCCTTCCTACGTCGTCGTCTTCTTCCACTTCTCGCATGTCTCTTCTCCTCTCTCTTTCTAATCTTTGATTTAACATATAATCTTATTGAAATAAATTATTCTCTCTCTTTTCCTTTTTTCTTTTTTTTCTTTTTCCCCCTTAATCGAAAGTAATGGAGGTTAGGGTGTTAATTATCATCTTCTTCTTCTTTTTTCCTTTATCAAAAGTAATGGAGATTAGGGTGTTAATTATTATTAGCGCATACATAATTGTGAATGATTAGATTGAAGTGATTGATTAATTTTGGTTCCGATTAAGTAATCGATTTTCTCTTATTTTGATAGGTTCTATTTCATTTCTGCTGATATCAATTTTTTGTGTGTTCTATTTCTGAAAATCTGCAGCAGGATTGGGTATACGGGTGACTAGAAAAAACCGCAGTATCGGATCATTCCCCCAGTAAGATATCAAATTCGTATCTTGTGAAATTTTGTGCTTGTGTAAAAGGTTTTCAGATCCTCTTTTTTCAAATTTTGTCTGTCTTAATGTCTATCCTATTAATAGGATCATGATCTAAGAATATTGGGATAATATTTTAAATAACGTATCGTGATCATTTTAACAAAACATAAATTAAGATAATATTTAAGATAGAAGATCTGAAGCAAACCTGTTGATGGTTGTTTGGACTTTCAACCAAGGATTAGATTTCCTGTTATATTTCCTTATTTTATTTTACTGTAATCGCATAAATAGGGTCGACATATACAAAAATTGAAGATGTAATTCATGTTAGGCATATTTCAGTTATGTAGTTTTCAAAAACAGTTACACCCTGGTCGTACCTTTGGAAGTAGTGGCTGTTTTATTAAATTGAATAATATTTATTTTGATAAATCTGGCTGAGAAAAGTAAGGCCTATGTTTCATTGAATTCATGCATGCTGTTATCTTTATTCATTTTGTGTATTCTAGTGAGAGCTTTAGAAATGTTTAAATTGTCTACTGTATCTGATATTCATCTGGCATGTCTCTTTTTTTCTTTTTTCTTTTCTTTTCTTTTTGTCGGATCTTCTTTCGTATTTTCTAGCCTACATTATTGCCACAAATAGGGGATATACCGCAGAGCCATTTCCAATTTGATTTTGATTTGGACAGAAACATTTTAGCTGAGGCAGAAAAGGACTCCCTAGATTGGAGCACATTTGGGATGGAAAGCATTCCGTTGAGAACCATGTCATCTTCATCGGTATGCCATCTTTCTTTGGAGTTTGCTTAGTTTTTCCAATACTTATAAGCTAAATATGTTTGTGTTCTTGTGTCATTTAATTCCGCTTGTTTAAATGAATTTGAATCATCAAGGAATCTCTTGCGGAAGCAATTTCTGTATATAACTCTAGGAAATTGAAATTATTGTTGATAGTATATTGTCTTTGATTCGTACCGTTCCAAATGAACATGTCTTTGGGTGGGTTATGTCCTGATATATGTTTTAACTGATGAGTTAAGTAAGCACCCATGTAACTGCAAGAGTTCACTACAGATCCAATAGCAAGCAAATACATTGCTTTAGGGCTCAGCCTGGAAGCTGTTCCTCTTGCTGTTGCTAATTGCGGAGATAATCCTGCTAAGGTATTTTCTTGAACTCCTTTTGCTACTTACATTCAAACGTTGGAACTTTGCTGAAGCAGTCACGCATGATTGAGTATGCCAATTTTTGATGATGGTACTTTGTGTGCATATTGAGTGCAGCAAGAACTGGGTTGAGCAACACTTGTAATAGGAAACTGACTGTTATGTTTTACTTTTGGTACTGGTGCCTAAAATTTTCCAAGAGGCTGAAAATAAATTAAAATTTTATGTTTATCTTAGTTTTCTCCTTTTAACTTATTGGCATTGGCGTCAATTATCTATCTGAATAATCTATTAAAACGGGAATGGTTTCTCCCTTGTATGGTTATAAATTTATTCAAATTGTATGGAGTCTCCATGTAAGGCAAGAAAGCACCTGCTTGATAAACTTGGATCTCAAGCCAGGCATTTTATCCCTTAGCATCCAAAAGTTTTTGGTCTATTTATTTATATTTTTCTGCGCCTGTACATTGGTCCCTTGAGCTACACCCAAAAAGAACATGTTGGGGCAAGGCTGTTTTGTGTTGATGCTGACTCTTTAAATTTGGTATCATGTTACAAGAAACTGAAGCATTTTGCTGTTTTAATATATCAGGTTCAGGATTTTGTAAACGGTTATAATCTTCTGCACAAAATGGGATTTTCGCCAAACATGGTTGCTGAAGCTCTTCTCTTGTTTGATCGTCACAGACAAAGGTTTGGCACCCTTTGTCAACGGTCCATCTTAAGCTCAAGGAAACAGTGCTGTGTTTTCTAGCCATAAAATATTCAATATTTTATAACCGAGTATTGTTACGCAAGGCTTTTTTTTCTGATTGTAAGAAGTTATTTGTAGATGGATGCTGCATATAAGTTGGCAAATTATGGTACCACAAATTATTTGGTTTAATTGTTGGTAAATGAGTTCTTGCAAGCCGGTGTTGAATATTTCATGTGAATCTCAAAACAGTTGTGAATATTGAAATCGAACAAGTAGAATAAAGAATTGAAAGAACAGGCTTTATCTACTGCATGATTCCAAAAAAATGTACTGGAAAGATTATGATCTATTGTATGTAGTTGATCTAAGTTGTTGAGATAAATGTTCAACAAGCGACTCAAGACCAAATCCTCGGTGTCAACTTTACAAGACTGTATCATCTTACTGCAAGATTTTATGTGAAGAGTAGATCTCCTAGATTCTGACTAATAATCTTCAATAATCTGTTGCAGGCAAACTCTTTCTCAAAATAAATCCCAAATGAAAAATCAAACGCCAGCACAAATAGTTCCTGCAGAAACAAACAGTAGTCAAACATCTTGAAGCAAAGAATAATAAGAGAAGCGTGCTGCAATCCAGTTCAGGCTATAAATTGCGCCTTTCTGGAGATTTAGTCAAAAATGTCCCAAAATTGCGATATAGTATGTGCATAGTAAAGTACATCTTACATAGCCTGTACATGGCAAAAAAGTGCAATTCAGGTCAATTTTCACCCAAACTTCAAAATGGCACGATTTTGAGCCCCAAACTCCTGGCAATCTATTGGTTATCATAATGCGTGTAGAGAGAAAGAAAGAAACCTGCTGACCAAGATGAGCAGCAAAACTTCCCTTCATTAACATGGTTGACGTCAAGCCCAATAAACCAAGATCCAGCACTCACATCATCATGAGCATATGTCCGGAGAATTGATCTGCAAACACAGAAAAAATATGGAATTATTCGGTACTCTTGGATTAAGTGATATACTCCCGACCAATTAGCTGTAAATATATAAAATAGCATGATACAAGAAAATGCTTGCACTAAACATGCATGTGATTGACATGCAATACCACATCAACTATAACCAGCAATTTCTACATGTTTAGTGATGGAAATACCTTACCTATTTATTGATATGAATTTAGCCAAAGCATGCGATATGACATACATTTCACCAGAAGCATGGCGGAAATATCTGTTGAATGAGACTTTATAAATTTAAGGCAAATATAGAGGAAAAGAATGAGGTTCAAAATTAAGTGTTGAGTTCAATCTGTGATTTGAAAGAAAAAAAAAACAAAAATACATTCCTTTGAGATCTTTAGACAAAATCAATTTGCACCAAAACTTACGATTTTTTGTCACCGAATTTCCACCAATCTGGCTCATACCATTTAAGGCCCCTGTAAATAAACCAGCATTCACAAGGAGATTTAACACACGATCATCAAAATCATATTATAAAAAGTTACTATATAAGTTTTAGGCCAAACTCACGATTCAGAGAAAACTTCTCCAGATTTCATGCAACCAATATAAACTCGAAGTTTGTCCAAATAATTTGCAAGAGTAGCTCCGAAACCATCTGTACAGAAAGAAAAGAAAAGAAAAGAAAAACATTAAACAACATTACCCTTATTTGAAAATTCTTCAGGTCTAGTATACAATACTAAGTTACTAACCAATATTTACATAAACATCATCATTGACTTTAGCATAAAAATCAGCATCCCATTTATCTGCAGCATAGGCAAAAAAGAATTTAGCCTTATTTGAAAATTCCTCAGGTCTTTCCACATGATTGTCCTGCGAAAAAGAGAGGAAGAAAACAGTCAAAATAATTGAAGATGATGTTGCTTAAACCTTGAATTACCACATGGCAAATGCATCGTTTTGACAAACTAAAAGACACAATCCGTTCATGTATAAGCAAGCACAAAATTGCATATATTTTTCGGAAGTAAAAACAAGAATCAATGTCTCAAAGTAGAGGGCTAGGGTGTTATGTTTGAGAGAAAAATGAAAAAAAAATTAAGATGACACATTGTCGAGGCTGTAATTGTTTTATACAAATATGTAGAGCAAAAAGAAAGGAAATTTTAGTATTTGCTCATTTTTAAATTCTCTGGTTCGATAGTTACAGGTTGGTGTTTGGGAGTGGTGAGCACAAAACTTATCTTTTATCCCTTCTTATTCATCTCCCCAAATGACTGCCTTCATTGAAATTTCAGCATCTAGTAACTCATCGAATTCCTTTTTACTCAAAAAGTGCGCTCAAGATTAGGCATCTCATCATAGAAAAGCAAGACAAATACATTTTGTCAGCCATCAGTTCCTGGTTCCATTTCATATACCTATACCTAACTAATGGTTTCAACTTTTGAAAAACAAATAAAATATAGTTTGCAGAACAAAAAAAGGAATTGAAAAGTTCTTTTTGAGACTGCAAAAAATATGATAAATTTAAAATTTCAGAATATTACTTAGAATCAGTTCAATGAACCAAAAAACATACAAGAATAAGGAGGTCATGAGTTTGCCTATTTTCACTCTCGATGTCCTCGTCTAGATGGTCCCTCCTATTTGCACTGCAGTAGAGAACTATCATCGGACACAGTGCTCTAATAATAGGTTTGAAGCACAAATTAAACCAGAAAATACATTAATATAACTAAAAAAACAAAGAAGGAATTGCAAGACCTTCTTCCAATAACAAATTGCGCAATTATACCCTTCTCATTCTCCATCCTTTTCATCATTGAACCTGCAAAAACAATTTTCCTATGTTTAAAGTTGAAAAGGGTATACCTCCAACTAAGGCATTTGGGGAGGAACTTTCAATAGAGGAGAAATGTAATTGATCTTAGTTTAAGGAACTATACAAAAGAACAATAACACTGCAAAAAAAAAGTCAGAGAAGGTATTGTGATACCAGTTCCCAACCATGCCTTGCGGATCGCATCTCTATTGTTTTTGCGGCCAAACCTTGTGAGAATTCCGATCACAACCAGTGGTCTCCTTTTAATATGAGTTACAATAGTCTCGGATGAGTGCCCTGAAGCAAAACCTTCTTTTCTAGCTGCAGCCAACTCTATCTCAAGTGATGATAATTTCTTATGCTGCTCCCTAACAAGCAGGAAACTCCAAATTTATACCATTCCACAACCTCTTATAATGTGTCCTAAGTCGTACATGAGGAAATAGTCCATTAAATCAAATGTAAAATAGACTAAAAATAACCTGCAGGCTATGATTTTCAATGTATCATCCACCGATATTGCAGATTGCCCCTAAAAAGAGGGGAAAAATCAGTTTCATACTTGTCAGCTGTCAGTATGCTAGAGCATAGTCTCTCAATTATATGAAATAAAAATCTGTAATCATGAATTTTTGGTATTTTTGCTTATGCCTATGTTAAAGGGTGGTTTCAAACAAAAGCACTTAAGCACAAAATGTTCATTCTGATTCCTGAGTCCTTAAAGAACTTAATAGTAATTTTGTTTTATTAGGATCAGAAGTGCTTTTACAAAATTCTCAAAAGAAGAAGCAATTAGACATTTAAAGATGGACAGAAACCCCCTTACATACCATGTGCAAATGCTTAATCAATGAGTTAGAAATATTCATAAAACCATAACATATGTAAACAAAGAGTCCAACCATTTTTACAAGAACACTGCAAATTATTGAAATAAATTATCATCTTATTAACTCAAATGAATTTTAAATTCAAGAGGACAGAGCGCGTCAATTACAAAGTAAGTCCAGTAAAAGAAACCACAAAGCAAAAATCAAACATGAACCCTTTTCCCAAAAAAAAATAAAAAATCAAGTTTCTAGGAATAAAACAATACCCAATTGAGTAACCAACCTGCCCAGTAATTCTATCAAGCTCTTTGATCAAATAAACCCTGTTTTCCGCATCCTGCCATAACCTATATAACATCCCAAATATTATTCTTATGATAAACACAAGGCAGAGAGTAGATCAAAAAGTAAAAAAATGGTGGTTTACAGAAGCAAGAGAGAACTCACCGACCAGCGATGTAGATGGTAGCAAAGGTAGAAAACATTGATAGAAAAAGGGTTGGGATTCGGGATCGAAATGCCATTCCCGAGAGTCGAGTATTCGATCCCTTACTCTGCATTTCCTCTACAACTCCAAACCTTTGTTGATTCCAACTTTAAGAGAAAGTGAAAAAGTAAAGGGAAAGAAATTGAAATTGTGTTTTGGAGATGGTTCGTGCTGTCTTTATATTAAAACAGATCCAGTGCTGCTCAGAGGTTTGCTTTTAAATGTTCGAGCATCAGATAAGATTTAGAGACACAGATTTCCACGTTTTAAGTTTGTGATTGATTTTTTATTATTATTATTTTGCTAATAAGTTTGTGATTGCTTTGCTTTATTAATTCAAGTGAAAAAAAAAACATTTCAATTTTGAAAAAAATGTAGAATTAATCTCATAATTATTACAAAATAATTATCTTAGTTTTAGGTCATGAATGTTAATTATAATGATAATGTTCGTGAAATTGAAATGTAAAAAAACAATATTATTATTATTATATTTGATTTTATCATTTGAATTAAAAAAATAATCAGTATTATATTATTTGATTTATAACTATAATAGAATTGAAAACATTATATATTATTTTTATATTTTTATATTTAATAAAATTTAAATAATATTATTTAATTATTATTTTCTCATTCATATATAATATATTATTAAAATTATTTTTTTAAAATAATAATTACTCAAAAATATTATTCAATATTAAAAAATAAAAAACAAGAAAAAAAAATATTTTTGATAACTTTTTTCATATTATTTACAAAGTAACATCCCATTAGGATTTTTTTATATTTTTTAAGGTAAAATTCTAATAAAAAAATAATATGAGAATGAAAAGACGATTTTTAAAAAAATAGTAGAATTATTATTTTTTCTCTTTTAGAATTGAATTTCATTTTATTTATAATTTATAACACAATCAATACATAAAAATGTATAGAATAAATTACATTCTTAGTCATATTCCTACCGACCAATACTTAAATTGAATTAGATTAATTTATTTCCATAATTTAATAAAAATAATTAAATTTGTTCAATTAACATAACATCATCAAAATCTACAACAATTATTTTTAAAAAAAATAATAATTAATATGTTATAAAAAACTTAAAATCTTTTTTTCACCTTAAAAAAGATTTGATTTTAAAATGAAGAATGTAAGGATATTATAACTTTATTTAGTGTCAAAATAATTAAAACTCATCTAATATAAATAAAAAAGATAATCATGAAAAAATCATGATTTTAATTTATTTAACTTTTTTTTAAAATTTAAAACTAATTTAACTAATCCAAAAATAATATAATTAAATTGCTATTTTTCAAAAAAAAAAATTGCACTAACTCCACCCGTCACCCTTTCAATTTTTATATAACCAAATTATTAGCATATTTTAATTTTGATCACCTAAAAATAAGATTTTTTACCATGTACATTATTTTTATTTTTTTTGCCCAAACTATATTTTCCTAAAAATAAGATTTTTACTTGGTCCTTTAATTTTAACATCTCCTTTAATAAACAAACACTAATTAATTTGGTATCATTATTTTTTGAATGAGTATAATTATTAAAACTTGTGGTATTATTATAACTAAGTATTCATATCATATCATATCCATGTTTTGTGATAATAAAAACTTGAAGAATACACATGACAAATATTGTATTTGTAACATAGGATTATTTTGTATTTGTGGGTATTTCATATTCAACTAATTATCCAATTAAAAGTATCTCGAGAAAAATGCATATCAGTCCTGGTAACCCTGCAAAAACTATTAATTTCAAATGCTAATCTTTTTAATATCAAACTCACTAATGTATATCTTATCAGTTCAAACACAAGTCAAATTGTTGGGTAAGAAAAAAGAAAGAAGTTGAAGAACAGAGCAAACGTAGAGGGAAGCTAATGGAACTCTATCCTGGTGCAAGGTTGATAATTAGATTTATGTGGGCTCTCCAACTCTCTCATTGCTTCAAAACTTTCCGGACCTGAATATTGTGAGTGGACTGGAACCGCCAAATGGGTTGTCTCCCACTCTGAACAAGGGCCACCTCTTCTCCCTCCTTAACCATTCCTTGCTTCTACAAATTGAAACCACACCATTATTCACCAGCAAAAGTTGTACCAAAACTACTCATACACGATTGCACTTATCTATTGATTTGATACTAAATGGACCAAGCACAGTCCCGTTACCGTCTAAGTCAACAAAAGTAACTGTCCTTAAAACTCTTACCTGCAGCAAAGACAAGGCATTTTTGAATGTCTCTTCAGCATCATCTGAGAATTCCATGTATATTGGACATACGCCTTGATACAAAGCCAATCTCTGATGTATCCGCTTCCTGCATGATCAATAACACAGCATATGGTGAGAAAACGTACCAATTATATCTATATTCCACGTCATTTAATGAACCCCTATTATCACCACTTCCTGCAGAAGATGCAATTCATCCATCTTTAGGTAATCGAAGCCTTCAAAACGAAAACAATTTTTTTTCTCAACTATAGTTCATTTTCCTCTCTCCATTCCTGGGGCCTTTTCAAGAGCAGTCAAACTCAAGAAATACAGTATTCTACATCCAGAACAAATTGAAAACAAGTTGTAAAACTCACTCATTTGTGAAGGCAAAAATAGTGCCAGAAGGTCGATAGTGGCTCAGTAGAATGGACATGAATCCAGTTCTTGTGAAGACCACAATTGGGGTGCCAAGAGTGTTGGACATTGTAGTCGCATGGTAAGCAAACATCTCACTCATATGATTCTACAAAAAGGATATATTATTGTGTCAGCATTCATATTAATAACCAAACAGAATTGGAAAAAGTTGGTTCCAAGTGAAGAGCTATTTGGTTCTTGGACAAGTTAAGTAACCTTGAAAGCTTGACCAAGATTAGATGGCATTGAACCACCTGATATGGTTGCTTCTGTCCGCAAAGCAACCGTATGCATAACTTTCACAGCTTTCAATGGGTACCTAGACAGAAGGGAAATCATTTGATTAATCTTCTGAGTTAGGGAAATTTGACTTGAGAGCATCTTAAATTCCGTAAGCAATAAATTACTCCACAAAACGGTCAGCTTATAACCAACAAAAATTTGTAGTATAAAGAACTTTTCTACTGTATATTTCAAATGGAAAGACACTTCTTTCTTGCCTTTATATGTCAGTCCCACTTCAAAATACTTCTCAATTAGCATGCAGTACAGTAGTAGCTGTGCCAAAGATGCCATAGTTGAAGATGAAAAATGCCAAAAACATAAGAAAGGGATCCTTACTTTCCATGAGCAGTTTCCCCAGAAAGCATGATTCCATCAGAACCCTCTCGGACTGCAATGGCAATATCTGATACCTCTGCTCTGGTTGGCATAGGATGAACGATCATGCTCTCCAGCATATTCGTTGCCACGATAACAGCCTTCCCCATACTACGACATATCCTGATTATCTCTTCCTAATTTAAAAGGAGAAGATGATAAAAGTCAATATCATGTTGAATTCCTCCTATATCACATGCATTCAACAAGTAATGATATTCTTCTTGCTCTTCCATCAGAAATGAGAAAAAATACCTGCAGAAGTGGAACCTCCTCAATAGGAAGCTCTGCACCTAGGTCTCCCCTGGCAACCATTGCCTATTAGAGTAAAGGTGAGCATGTGTTAATTTGTACTGAGTGCCATACAAGAGTCCAGCAACAACATTTCTTACCAATGCATGACAGTTGGCAAGAATAGGCATGTACCAAGCATCAAGTAACAGTGAAATGATTCATGAAATTACCCCATCAGATGCTGTGATAATTGAATGCAAATTTGGAATGGAGTCTGCACTTTCTATCTTAACAATCACGTGAATATCTGCCCCACAACCTGAAGTATATAAGTAGAAAAGGAAATATGTTATAACCCTTAAAGACAGCACCTCAAGAATTTATATTTTCTACAAGATATGCATTTCTCCTTACTTTTAAGATAATTTTTCAATTCATGAACTACTTGAGCGTCTTTAACAAAGGAAACCGCATAAAAGTCAACTTCGTTCTCCACACCAAATTTGATATCTTCCCAGTCCTTCTCTGCAGCAAACCACTTTAGAAGGTTATTTTCCTTGTCAATCACAGCAATTAGAGTCATAACTACTCTTCAGAAAACCAAAGAAAAAGCCAGTAAAAAATATGAAGCAGTGAATTGACGGGGTACTATAGAGAACATTGCTCATAGTGCAAGATCGAACCAGTGATTGAAGGCAATGTTGCACTTTTCCCTCTGACGTTTAAATGCCGCCTGGACTTAAGCTCTCCTCCATCAACAACTTCACATTTCACTGAATCTTCAGTCTTAGAACTTACCACTAATGACATCATCCCCCCTACAACACAGTTCAAGATGGACATAAGTAGTGTATCTTGAATAACACTGAATAACAAAGCTAAGTAGGCTTTAAAGAAAATAAGTTGTAGCAGGAAAGCAGGAAAAATAGTTACAGATCAATATAAAACAAGAAACAAAAGGTTTTTAAGATTCCACCAATGTGAATCGCATATACTATTGGGATGGGAGATTGAAAACTGCTAACTCGTAATATCAGCTTAGATCATTTTTCAGTTCAAGCTTCAATTCATGGTTTTACCTGCAATATGACAAATACTAGCCAAAAACAAAGGAGTGGCAACAATTAAATAAAAAAAATTGATGAAGACATTATGTAAATGTAGAATGTAGACAACCATTTTTGTCCACTAAAAAGCATATTGAATGTCAGTAATTATATGTAAGTGACTTCCTCTCTAATTTTAACTAAAGACGTAGTACAGAAACAAGATTGCATTATGCTCAAAAGAAAATTTAATTTGACGTACCATCAACAAGAAGCATGTCACCCTCTTCTACATCATTCACAAAATCATCATAGTTCACACTAACACAATTGGCTGTGCCAACACCTCTCTGAATCGTAAAAGTGAATTCCTGACCAGTGGCTAATGTAATTGGCTGTGGCAGGTCTCCGCTCCTCACTTCAGGACCCTAATAACCAAATAAATAAAGAAATCACTTCCAAAAATCCCAAATAAATTACCTTCAAATACAAATGCTAGTGTACGTGGCAAGGATATACACATAAAATGGATAATATCGTGGAATCATATTTTAGTGCATGATTATCTCGTCATTTTTTTACCAATTGCTAATTTATACACGACTCCAAATAGGAGATAGGTTAGTTCTCAGCTGCTGAATTCAATAACCACAAGATAGAAAGTCTGTGCAAGGTAGAGGCCAAGCAAGTTTGAAGGTAACTTAAAGCAAATGTACACTGGTCCATGTATAACAACTATTTTCATATCTGTCACATTACTCTCTCTCTTACAAATAAATAAAGAAATAGTCTGGTGAAATAATGAACGAAGCAGAAAAATAAAATGGGATCTTACTTTAGTGTCGAGCATGATTGCAATAACATTGTCGTTATTCTGGGCATTGTATTCTTTAACCAAATCGATAACTTTTTTATGAGATGCATGGTCTCCATGAGACATGTTCATCCTAGCAACGTTCATTCCAGCCTCAGCCAACTTCCATATCATTTCTCTAGTGTTTGTTGAAGGACCAATTGTGCAAACAATCTTAGTCTTGCGTCTCACTGTTGGCTTTGACCAAATACCTACAGATGTGTCACCTAATTGCTGAAATCCACGCAACGGTTCAAACTCCTCTTCTATCTAATTCACCACATTGAACAAAACCAGAAAAACAAACTTTTAGTTATAATCTAAATTCCCAAATCATAATGTGCACTTGCAGTATGCTAATAAAAGTTAAATTTCCTTTGGAACTGCTTCTCAAAGTTCTTTCAATTCAAATAATCCAAAGCAAGTGATCAAATAGGCCAAAGAAGCAAGTGCAGTGCTTTCAAGATTTTGAGAAGCCTAAAAAAATTAGTAATAGTTAGAAAAGTAATTTAGAATGAATGTTCCATTCTTAATTCTTAAAATACTACTAAAATACCACAAAATCACTTTATACAATTTCATGTCAAACACCTGATGTTTCTTTTGAAACAAGATTTGACAAAACACCTTCATTTCAATCTACTTCCCTAATCTATGCTACATCGAATCTATTTGGTTGGATACCGAGAGTAGTAAATTTTTGCACACATATCCAAAAAGAATCTAATTCTTTTTCTTTTAATTTACACAAAATTGGAGTGTTTGAGTACCACACCATGTCCATGTCATGTCCCTTGAACACGATACATCACTAAAAATAAAAAAATCCAAGTAACATAGTCCCTAAGCACATCCAAAGAGACAATTAATTTCATCAAAAGTTGACCCCTCCAGCTCATATAGCAACAACAGTAGCCAAAAATTTGGAACAGATGTTTGGTTTCTAAATTGACAGAGACATTCTCATAAACAGAAAGATAGCACAAACCTCTGGTAAATCCTCAGATGAAACAGGAACCACATCGGCATGTACGGACCTCTGAGCTTTGATCGCCGGCCTTCTAATACTGCGAACAAATTTATAGTTCTTGTTCTCCTCGTCAGAGAGTACTTTGACAGAGAAGCTTGAGAGCTTCAGCTTCTCAACAAAACGCTCTTGTACGGATCCAGAGCTAGGACATGGGAATGAGCTCTGAATCGACCGCGTGGCTACTACCTGAGCCATAGTAGTGGATGGAGAGAGCTAGAGCTTCGGAGAAAGAGGATGAGATTAGTGACTCTTGTTGTAGAAAAGGAGGAGTCTTCTTGTTGCCTAAATAAGTTGGAGATACCAACTCGCTATTTTTTGGCGGAGGTTTTGAGAAGGCTTTGGTTGTATCGAATCGAAGGTTAATGAAAAACAGCATCGTTATGCTTTCGTCAAGCATAACAGTGTCAATCCACTGTACGGTCGTATCCAAAGAAATTGTCACGTGCTAGTTGCTATTGCTGGAAAAACAAATACGACGTCGATTACATGTCTTTTTTTATTATTGAAAAACTATATAAAAAAAACTACTAATCTTATATTAATTTCATGCATTTTTGTCATTAAAAAAATATTTTATATATATTTTAAATATATTCAATATAATGATGTTAATATTTTTATAACTATAATTTTAAGAATATTATTTTTTTATAATTTATCTTTTTTTATTTTGTTTATATAAATTAATTAGGTATGATTTACCTCACCTACCGTTAAAAAAATTTCCCTCATTTAAATCAGTGAAATATATAGTCATTCTAACCTACATAAAATATAATGAGACACCACTAAATTTTATTAAGTTAATATTGTCCATTAAAATTACTTTAAAAGATAAAATCTTTATTTTGGTAACTATGAATAAAGTAATTTACTATATATGTATAATAGACATTACTATAAAAATGTGTATTTAAGCCTATATGTAAAGTTAATTTTTGAAAAAAAATTGACTTATAATGAATTTAAAGTTAGTTTGGTATAGAACCAATACTATCCACGTATGACGTAGCGTCGGTTAACGTGTCAAATCGATGTTACACGTAGGACGTAGCGTCAGTTGACATAGTGAACCGACGCTATCCACGTAGGACGTAACGTCAGTTAACGTATCGAACTGACACTACACACGTGTAGTTTCATAATATAAAATATATTTTTATTAAATTCAATGCATTTCATACTATGAAGTTGACTCCAAAGTTGTAAATTTATTTTATTGTATGAAGTTTAGAAACTATCAAAGTCATTTCAACATGAAATATAAAATTGTAAGGTTTATAAGTTTTGTTAATATTGTGAACAAAATATTTAAATATAATTTAGTTTTTAAGTATTCTTTTCAAAATCATTAAGTCAAATAAACTACTGAATTCAAATTAATATATTTTAGATATATTTTTGTTTTTATACACTTTAGATTTCATATTAAACTCATAAGAATATTTTGTATATAGATTACTTGATCGATCGAAGAAGTAGATCGATTAATAATTAATCTACTTTGATTAAAAGTCCTCTAAAAAATAATTCTTAAATAAGGTAGATCAATCGAAGTTTAGGACTCGATCGATTGACGACTAAATTGATCGTGGTACAATCGAATTCGATCTACTTAGTCTAGGGTTTTATCAATCATTTCTTGGATCGATCGAAATTATCAATTGAAAAAGGTTTCAATCGAACGATCTTATTATTTTGATTGATCGAGTAGCAAGGGCTTTAACTTGTAACCTAATTATTTAATCGAGTCAAACTTATCAATTACAATTTTGTCCATATTATTTACTACTCTATAATTTGTTTAATTGATATATTTATAATTAGACTTTAACCTAGCATTAGGACTTCAATATTTTCTATTTAAATAACCTAAAGCCTCTTGTTTTCTTTAATCGCATTCATTATAATTTTTTAATTGTTTTAGTGTTTTCTCTCTCAAATTGTTTTGAAAAACAAGATCATATTTGCTTAGACCTTTTTCTTTAATTAATCTATCAAATATTGTGTGGTTGTTTTTGATTGATTAATAAGACTATTTATTTTATGATATTATGATTTGATGTTCATATAGCTTCTTTTTTATTATATTCTTGAATGCTTAGATCAAATAATTGTGTGTATAAATAATATCATAATTATTTAATTTGATTATTTAACTTTAAAAAAATTATCTTTATTGAATTTATGCTTAATCTACTTATTATAGGATTGTTAGATGATTTAAATTTGATATATTCTTGAATCTTTTAGTTAGAGTTATTCATTATTGAATCTATTATAGGACATATATTGCACTTGTGTTTTTGTGCTAAAGTTTTCAGGTGCCAGTTGAACGGGTTTGATGACTTGTGTAATTCGAGTTTATCAGAACGTTGGTGTAGATCTGAACACCTTACTTGTGAAAACTGTTAAAGAAAACAGAGGGTTATAAGTAGGTTACTTGGGGGCATCACTTGGTGAGTAGTTTGAATCCTAACCTTATAATCGAACATATTTCCATAGTAGATAATAAGTTAGTCTGGTGAATCAGTGGTTTTTCTCTTAGGTCATTGGTGTGGCCTAGGTTATTTTTATCTAAAATATCGTGTATCAAGTTTTATTTATTTTCGCTTTATGTTTATTGTACATGATTGCATGTCTAACTGCTTGTGATTTTTTAATTAGTGTTAACTTAATTAATTACTTATTTATTACTCTAGTTAATTAGATCAATAATTAAAAACTCTTAATTGGTATTAGAGCGGGTCACTAGATACACTTAGTGTTGCCTAGAACCTTATTATGGATCATTTGAGAGTGGCTTCGTCTACAACCCATGCTCATTTATTTTATGAGAGCTTTTCTACGTATTCTAGTTATGAATATGTGGAATTCTGTTATTTATGGTTGAGAACTACCTATGATTATCAAAGATAAAGTTGTCACACTTAAACCTAAGAATGAATGGACTACTGAAGATAAAACTATTAGTAATTGGAACCAAAAAGGTATTAATACTGCTAAGCATACTTGAGATATTTTAAAGGTTGCTTATGAGGGCATCACATAGGTTAAACGAACTAAACTTTTCATGCTTGGTACTTAATTTAAAAACCTTAAGATGAAAGAAGATGAAATATCTTCTAAATTTTATGTTAAAATGTGTGATATTACTAACATCTCTGCTAATCCTGGAGATAAAATTGATGATTTTAGGATAGTTTAAAATATTCTTTGCTCATTACGTGATCGCTTTCATGCAAAAGTTACTACCATTGATGAAAGAAAAGATGTGGAAACCATCAAAATAGAGAAATTTGTTGGCTTATTTCAAACCTTTGAGATGAGCTTTCAAACACCTCTAAAGAACAAAGGTATCGTTTTCAAAACCACCATGCTTAATGATGGGATAATGGGAATAATAAGGATGATGAATAATTACAACTCTTTGCCAAACGACCCAAGAAACTCTTCAACCAAAACAATTCACAAAGTAATTGGCAATCAAGAAGGTAAGAAAACTAAACTCACTAAACCTAATTATTTTAAATGCAATGAGATTGATCATTTTGCAGCTAAATGTGCTGATAAAAAGAAAAGAACTTGGAAAGCCTTCAATGCTACACTTAGTGATTCAGAAAGTGACAACAACAATCCTTATGACTTAGAAAATTATGGCACCAACTACCTGGAATCGACTTAGATTATGAGGCAATTGATTCTAAATTTTTACTCAATAAACTTAATACAAATAATCTTGATAAATTATTTATAAATTTAATTGGCAGTAAGAGACAGAAGTATAAGTTACTTATAAAAATAACTAAATTAAACGATAAACTTAAATCTTTTGAAATAAATTCATCAATTATAGAAAAATAAAAAATTGAAATGTCTAAATGTGTTAATGCTTTGAACCCAAGTCTTGCAGACTTTAAACAGGAAAACAAGAATCTTGTGCTGGAACTTGGAGAATCAAAGGAAGTCATAAAAAGGTTAACCATTGGAGCTAAAAATTTAAACAAAGTTCTGGACTATGAAAAATAATTTGAAGACAAGAAAGGGATAGAATATGTAGATGAGCATTCTACGTCATCATCTTAAAATACAACTCAGTTTGTAAAATCCTTTAACCCTTCTTCACATGATACACATGACCTTGGTTATAAGGATGAAAGCTTCACTTCTTCAACTTCAAAAACCACATATGTAAGGCCTTCTAACTATACTTGATCGATGCAAAACTTCAAGTGCACAATATCATAGTTTTATAGTAAAATCATAAGAATAGTATCATCCTCTGAGATTGGTAATTTACTTTTGACAAATACCAAAATTTTCCTAATCTCAATTTTATCTAGAAAAATCACTAAAGTGTTTGTAATTAGAATTTTAAAATAAAATCAATTTAAAGAAAATGCACAAAATAAAAGAAAAATATTGTTCGAAGATCAAATTAATGGTAAGAAAACTTATAAGAAATCGATTTAACCTAATCCCTCACTATGTTGTTCTCATTTAGCTAATTGAATTTAATTCTCTCTGAAATCTCCAAAAAACATCCAAAAGCTACTTTCGACAATCGATTGGAAACATTCTTGCTCATCAATTTACACAAGATTATGCAATTTAACAAAACAAGAAAGCATTAAAACCAATGATTTTAATACTACACGGGTTCATACAAATATTTTGATCTCTATATTTACCTATGCCAATTTTTTTAGATATATCATATAATTTCCTCTTTCGATAGTAAATCATAAGATTAAAATCATCTAATTAATATCAAGTTAATTAGAAGCAATAAATTCGAAATAAATCAGACAAACATAAAAGAAATAATTCAAATTAACATGAAAAATCAAGTATAGTTCAGAATTAGATTACATCTTTTTCCTAGAATAAAGAAAATTTAATTCATGTTAAAAATTAAATTTAATATAAACGAATTCACCATAATTTTTCTGAGAAGAATTGAAGAGAAAATGAACATTGAAAAATTTGTTCTTACGTTCCTCCGTCTAGCTTTCTCTTCTTTTTTCTACCTCAACTTGTGTGCCTTTTTCTTTTTCTTTGTCTTTTTTTTTGTTTCTTCTTAATTCCCCAACATTTCTCCCTTTTTTCGTTTCTTTTATTTTCTTTTATTTTCGTTTTCCTGCTTCACCTATTGTTTTGATACTATTTTCCTCATGTTTTTGTGTTGCTCTCTTCTGTTATATATACAATTAACCGCGTGACAACCATATTTTTATTTTTTTTATTATTTTATCATAATTTTTTTAACTTTCCTTTTGTTTCAACAAATCTTTATTTATATTTTATTTCAATAAATCTTCATTTTTTCAAATCTGTAATAAAAGTTAAATAATAATAATGAAGTCTAAAATCAATAAAAAATTAAATAAAATTAGACTAAATTAAGTTCAAATCGAGAAGTGATAAATTATATCAAATTATGTAAGTTATCAAACACCTCTAAACTTAGAACTTTGTTTGCCCTCAAATAAAAAGAAAATAAGATAAAAGAAAATTGTAAATAATATCAACTAGACCCCATAGAGAACTATCATCACTCATCAAGCCATGATCTGAATTTAGATTTCATCACTAATAACTTCCTCTTTTGACATCAAAGATTGTAGAAAAATCAATCAAAAAACTCAACAATTTATCCAGCAAAAATTTAAGAATTTACTTCAACCTAAAGCTAAGTCCTTGAATGTGTGTGTAAAATAGTCAATTTAACTTCAAACCACTAGAAAATTTAGATAAAAGTAGAACAACTGAAATTAGAAGAATTCTCTCAAAACTTAACTTCATAAGTCCAATTTTCAAAAAAACTCTACTAATGTAATCAAACACCAAAATTAGAGATCACAAGGTCTTTAATCAAGGTTGTAATGCTAGGCCACAAGGTGAGGGCTAAGAAATAAATGGATATAAAAAATCAAGGTAAATTAGGAAAATACTTGGTAGAAAAAAACAATAAAAAGAATATCCGTAGGATTTACACCATATCTCTTTCTTGACAATATGGTCATACTGATGAAAATATTGTTGCTATACTCAATAAGTGGAGTGCTTTTTTTCTTTTCTTTTTTTATAGCATCTCGATACTCATAATTTTTTTTATTTTCAATCATTTTAACCCTTTTTTATTCTTGCCTTTCAATTTCTTTTCTTTACACATTTTGATCAAATAGAGCCAACATAATGTGGATTATTTAATTTGAACTAACTTTCTCTTTAAATGTAAATTGTCACCAAAGTATTTTCTCAAAATTTGAGGTAAATTCATGGTTTTTTAGGCTTAGAATGAGAATGATTTATGTAGTTAAAAGAACAAATAAAGGCTTATGGTAATACACCATGCAATTACGGCATGATAATTAGGACGACTGGGAAAGATTTTTGGTTGTGACAAAAAATTTCCTAGATCCTTTTTCTAATGTGTTTGTATCAACTATGATTTTGCCTCAAGGATTTATCAACAGATTCTATAGCAAAACAAGATTGAACTTTCCTAACCCAGTTAATTCAACTACTTCTCTTCATAGGCAAGATGGAGTAAAAAAAATTACTCAATTATTTTCAAGGACAAAGATTTAAATCAAAGTATCCACAAAACTCTAACTAACATAATAGCATATTTTGAAAAAAAATTATCAAAACCATCCTTAATCACAAATTTCAAAGTCATAGCGAATTCAATCATACTCAAATATATGCTTGATAAAAGAATCCAATAACTCAAGACTATAGGAGTTTACACCCCTAAGCTTAAACTAAACAATGTCTTCATTGTAATTCAAAAGTGAGACAGATTGAACAAATGAAGAAATTTTCCTTGTTTTATGGTGGATCGGCATTAGTTTGTAATTTTCAGCTCTTTATTCTTGTAAAATAAACCAACATCAAAATCCAAATTATTCAAATAAATAAAATAAAATAAAAAGAAATGTTTATGGGCTGCCTTCCATAAGTGTTTGTTTTATAGTCTATAGCCAAACTTTTCAATCTTCATTAATTAGGATTTTGAAGAGGAATACAATTCCTCTCCACTTGTTCTCCATAATAGTGCTTTAATATCTGACCATTAACTCTAAATATATGCATTACCTTGTCCTTCAAGTCTATTTCTCCAAAAGGGAAAAGTTTGTCAATTGTATAAGGACTTGTCCATCTTGATCTTAACTTACCCGGGAAGAGTTTTAGTCATGGATTGAAAAGCAAAACCTATTTTCATGGAGCAAACTCACGCCTAAGAATATTTTTGTCATGCCACTTCTTTGTTTGTTCTTTGTAGATCTTTGCATTTTCATAAGCATCATTCTAGAAATCATCTATCTTATTCAATTGACGAAGTCGCTTTTCCCCTTCTGCCTTCAAATCAAAATTAAACCTCTTTATAAACCAATGAGCTTTATGCTCTAACTCAACAGGGAGATGATATGATTTTCTAAACACTAATCGATAAGGATACATCTTGATAGGTGTTTTAAAAGTTGTACGGTATACCTACAAAGCATCATCAAACTTCTTTACCAGATCCTTTCTATTGGTGTTGACTATCTTCTCAAGGATATTCTTGATTTCTAGATTTGAAATTTCAACTTGGCCATTAGTTTGAGGATGGTAGGAAAATGTTATCTTATGCTTCACACCATATTTAGAGAGAAGGTTGTCGAATAACTTGTTGCAGAAGTGGGTCCCTTCATCATTAATAATAACTTATGGAGTGCCAAATCTTGTGAATATGTTCTTATGCAGAAATTTGAGCACTACATTTGCATCATTTGTTGTTGTAGAAATTTCCTCCATCCACTTTGACACATAATCAACTACTAACAAGATAAAAACAAAGCCAAAAAAGGAGGAAAATGACCCATAAAATAAATTCCACAAACATAAAATAACTCAACCTCTAAGATATTTTTCAATGGTAGCTCTTGACGCCTTGAAATATTTCCCATACGTTGGCACCAATCACAAGTTTTCACCAAAGTATAACTATCATGAAAAATAGAGGGCCAAAAGAAACCACATTGAAGTATTTTAGCTACTGCTTGTGTTACTCCAAAATGTCCTTTATATGATGAGGAATGGCAATGATAGATAATGGCTTACATCTCCTCGTCAGGCACACATCTTCGGACAATTTGATTCGGGCATCTTAAAAAAAAGGCTCATCCCAAAAATAATATTTCATATCATGCAAAAAGTTCTTACCAAGGAAGCTTTATCTCACATGCAAACAATTTCTCATCGAGTAATGCTTATTGGATCACTAAATTTGGCTTTATTTCCTCTTGCTCCAACCGAGAGAGATGGTCAACAACTGAATTTTCACTTCCTTTCTTATCTCGAACTTCCAAACCAAATTCTTGAAGAAAAAAGATCCAACGAATTAGCCTAAACTTAGCATCCTTTTTCCAAACAAATAATAAAGTGTTGCATGATTAGTGACAATATCACTTTTGTACCAATGAGGTAAGACCAAAATTTGTCACAAAAAAACACCATAGTTAGCATCTCCTTCTCAGTTGTTGTATAATTCAATTGGGCTTCATTCAATGTTTGACTTGCATAGTATATGGCCCTAAACAGTTTGTCTCACTTTTGACCTAACACTGTTCTAATTTCAAAGTCACTTGCATCACATGTGACTTTAAAAGGTTAAGTCTAATCAGGTATAGTCATTACTGGTGCTGAAATTAATTTCTCCTTGATTGCATTAAAGGCCTACAAAAAACATCATCAAAGTCAAATGCATAATTTTTTTCAAGAATATTACATAAAGGTTTAGAGAGTTTAGAAAAATCCTGTATAAATATTCTATAAAATTCTGCATGTTCTAAAAATCTTATGATTCCATTCACATTCTTTGGAGGTGGTAGTTTTTCTATGGTTTCAAGTTTAGCTTGATGAACCTCAATTCCTTTAGATGACACTATATGGCCAAACACGATCCCTTCTTGAACCATGAAATTACACTTCTCCTAGTTTAGGACAAGATTTTTATCTTTACATCTTTGCAAAAGAAGAGCTAAATTATGCAAACAATGATAAAAAGATGTACTAAAAACCGAAAATTCATCCATGAAAATTTCCATTATATCTTCCACCATATCAGAAAAGATAGCAATCATGCAACATTGATATGTTGTTGGGACATTTCACAATCCAAAGGGCATCTTTCTAAAAGCAAATGTTTCGTAAGAGCATGTGAATGTAGTTTTATCCTGATCTTCAAAGGCTATGACAATTTGGTTATACCCCGAATAACCATTTAAGAAGCAATAATATGGGTATACAACCAATCGATCTAACATTTGATCAATGAATGGAAGTGGAAAATGATCCTTCCTTGTTTCTTTGTTTAACTTGCGGTAATCCACACATACACGCCAACCCGTGACTATTCTTATAGGAATAAGCTCATTGTTGTCATTTTTCACCCCCGTTATTCCACCTTTTTTTGGTACAACTTGCACTGGACTTACCCATGAGCTATCTGAAATAACATAAATAATTCCAACATTGAACAACTTCAAAATTTTAGCTTTCACAACTTCCTTCATTGCTGGATTTAATCTCCTTTGGGGCTCAATGGATGGTTTGTAAAGTTCCTCCATTAGAATCTTATGCATGTAAATGGAAGGACTTATACATTTTATGCTAGAGATAGTCCATCCCAAGGTTGTTCTATACTCCCTTAACAAACATAGTAACTTTTCCTTTTCTTTGGGTGTATGTGATGCCACAACAATCACTAGAAAGGTGTAACTATCACCCAAAAATGCATAGCAAAGATGCTCAGGCAATTGCTTCAACTATGGATTTGTAGTTTGCTGCACTTTTTATGTAGATATTATAGAATCCATCTTTACTACCATCGACTCTCGCCTTTCCCCTTATTTGCTAAATGATGTAACATGTTGCAATGCTTCCAAGGCAAATACATAGTGAAAAAATTCTTCACTAACAAAAGGTAAATCAGATTCATAATTAGTAAAGTTATTGAAATCATAATCACGATATGAAGTAGTGATACATCGTTCTAGGTGATCGACCGACATATCCTCTTGAAAGGATTTTACTACACATTTCTCAATTACATCTACTCAAAAGCAAGTGCTTGGATATTTTGGAAATCACATGGCGTCGTAGATGTTGAATGTAACATCTTCCTTGTTTACTCTTGTAAAACTCAGAATTCACTCTTATATTTTCATTCAAAGACACTACCTATTTATATACAAAGATAGAGACAATCTTAGGTGACATACACCTAATACACAACTAAGACACCTAATACACAACTAATATATTCACTAGTGTTAGACACCTAATACATACACTCATAAATCATCTTTAACACTCCCCCTCAAGTTGTAGCATAGATATTAATCATGCCCAACTTGTTACAAAGATAATAAACCCGAACCCCATTTAAAGCTTTCGTGAAGATATCTCCTAGTTGTTCTCCAGTCTTCATATATCTTGTAGAAATCAAACCTTGTAGAATTTTCTCGCGAACAAAATGACAATCAATTTCAATGTGTTTAGTTCGCTCATGAAACACAGGGTTAGAAGCAATATGAAGAGCAACTTGGTTATCACACCAAAATTTCGCTGGTACTGAAGTTTTAAGACCTACTTCATCCAAGAGCTGATATATTCATATTATCTCAAACGCAGATTATGCCATAGCCCTATATTCTAACTCTACAATCGATCGTGACACAACATTCTGCTTCTTACTTTTCCATGAGACCAAATTTCCTCCAATGAAAATACAATAGCCTGATGTGGATCTTCTATCCACTTTGGAACCTGCCCAATCTGCATCTGAAAAACATTCCATATGAGTATGTCCATGATTTGCATACAAGATGCCACGTCCAGGTGCTCCTTTCAAGTAACACAAAATTTGCTCTAACGCTGCCCAATGATGAACTGTTGGGGATGACATAAATTGGCTAACAACACTGACTGAATATGCAATATCTGGACGAGTCACTGTAAGGTATTCAACTTTCCAACCACCCTTCGATATCTCTTAGAATCTTTAAAGAGTTCTCCATCTCCTGTAAGGTAGATGTTTGGAGTCATTGGAGCACTACAAGGTTTTGCTCCTAATTTTCCTGTCTCAGTTAATAAGTCCAGGACATATTTTCTTTGAGATAAAAAGATACCTTTTTTACTCCTTGTGACTTCAACACCCAAGAAATACTTTAGCATCCCCAAATCCTTCGTGTGAAACTGAGTATGTAGGAAAGACTTAAGAGATGAAATTCTCGTAGTATCACTTCCAATAATAACAATGTCATCTACATACACAACTAAAAGAATGATACCAGCTTCTGATTGTTTGTAGAACATAGAATGGTCAGACTTGCTTTTCATCATACCAAACGTTTCTATAGCTTGACTAAATTTTCCAAACCAAGCACGAGGACTCTGTTTCAAACCATAGAAAGATTTGCGGAGACGATAAACGTGCCTAGACTCCCCCTGAGCAACAAAACCAGGAGGTTGCTCCATAAACACCTCCTCTTGAAGATCACCATGAAGAAAAGCATTCTTGATATCTAGTTGATGCAAAGGCCAATGGTGAGTAGCTTCCATAGAAATAAACAACCGAACAAATGTCAATTTAGCAACAGGAGAGAAAGTATCAGAATAATCCACTCCATAGGTTTGAGCATATCCCTTAGCAACAAGACGGGCCTTTAATCGAGCAACTGACCCATCTAGATTGACCTTAAATGTGAACACCCATTTGCATCTGATAGCCCGTTTCCCTGAAGGTAAATCAACCAAGTCCCAAGTACCATTGTCATCCAACGCATTCATTTCCTCAATCATGGCATTATGCCAACCAGGATGAGATATGGCTTCATGAACAGTTTTAGGGATAGAAATAGAATCAAGAGAAGCAATAAAAGAGCAAGAGGAAGACGACAAGCAATTATACGAAACAAAAGAAGAAATGGGATAAGTACATTGACGTTTACCTTTGCGTAATGCAATAGGAAGATCATCGTTCAGGACAGGATCTGATGACAAAGGAGTAGGTGCAAGACATGAATTAGAAGGTCTATGTCTAGAGTAGACTTGAGTTATATGAGGCCTAACAGGAACTGGATCAGAGACAGGCTCAGATGATGTGATAGAATAGACTAACAAATCGTCATCCTCCCCCTGACATGCAGGAGGAGGAGGAGACAAAAAATAGGGTGTGTCTTCCATGAAGGTAACATCAACGGAGACAAGATATTTGTTAAGACTAGGACAATAACATCTATAACCTTTTTGGAGACGAGAATAACCAAGGAAGATACACTTCAAAGACTTGTGATCTAATTTAGTAACATGTGGATAAACATCCCGAACAAAACAAATGCTACCAAATATCATAGGGTCAACCGGAAATAGTGACTTATTAGGAAACAAAATTTTGTAAGGAATCTCACCATGAAGAACAGATAAGGGCATGCGATTAATAAGAAAACATGCGGTTGAAACTGCATAGGCCCAAAAAGGTTTAGAAATATTCATTTGAAATAATAAGGCATGTGTAGTTTCGAGAAGATGTCTGTTCTTATGCTCGGCCACTCCATTTTGAGATGGAGTATCAACACACGAAGTTTCATAAAACATGCCATTTTGAACCATATAAGATTGAAACAAAGTTGATGTATATTATTTGGCATTATCACTTCGTAAAGTACGAATTGAAACATTAAATTGAGTTTTAATCTCAACACATAATGCGCAAAAAATAGAAAACAATTCATAACGACTCTTCATTAAATATAACCAAGTTACACGAGAATAATCATCCACAAAAGTAACAAAATACTTAAATCCAGGTTTAGACAAAATAGGACAAGGACCCCAAACATCAGAATGAACTAATTCAAAAGGAATACTAGCACGTTTATTAACTCTTGGATTTGAACTAAGACGATGATGTTTTGCAAATTGACAAGACTCACAATCTAATGAAGACACCTTACTAAACTGAGGACAAAAGCTTCTTCAGTAAAGGAAGAGATGGATGACCCAGTCTACAATGTGCCTCGAAGGGAGAGGTTACACTAGAGCAAGCGACAGATTTTGGTATTGGTGTGTCAAGAATATAGAGGCCTCCAGACTCATGTCCTTTACCAATAGTCTTCTTCGTCATAAGATCCTGAAATAAGCAACGATCAGGAAAAAATGAGATACAACAGTTAAGATTGCGAGTAAGCTGACTTACAGAGATCAAATTAAAGGATAAGCTAGGTAAATGTAAGACAGACGACAAAGGAAGCAAAGGAGTGGGAGTAATTGTGCCAGACCCAAGAACACAAGATGGTGACCCATCGGCTAACGTACAATAGAGGTAGAAGTATGTGACTGAAGAGTAGAAAAGAGACTAGAATTACCTGTCATATGATCTGTGGCACCAGAATCAATAACCCATTTGGAAGATGAGGAAATGAGACACACATTTGATTTACCTGAATCAGCAATAGCAGTGACAGAAGGTGATGAAGACCTTAGTGATTCTTGATACTGTGAGAACTTGGTAAATTCATCTACAGAGATAAGAACCGATTTTTCAGAAGTATCACAAGTGGATGCAATATGAGCCGAGTGACCTTTCTGATGCTTGTACTGAAGCTTTCTACATTCATGTTTCGTATGTCCTAGTTTGTGACAATAGTGACATACAATACCTCCAAGGTCCTATGGTCGAGTTTCAAACCCGTGCGAGCCGCCTCCTTTATTTCTGTTCATATAAGTTGACCGTTCATGCTCATAATTATTATTTCGGCTTACCAAAGCACCATTTAATTGAGCAAGTGGAGGTGGAGTGCCTTCTGTATGAAGTACTCGACTAAACACCTCTTGTAAAGAGGAGATCTCAGAACCAGAAAGAACCTGGGACTTAGTAGTCTCAAAAGTATAGGGAAGACCGACAAGAAAACTCATGACCGCCATTTGTTCCCATTGGCTTTGTTGAACCTTGACATCAGGGCTAAAAGGCATCAAACTATTGAGCTCCTCATAAGTCCTTTTAAATTCCATAAAATAATTTGTGAGAGACTGATCTTGTTTATCTGCACGGTAAAATGCTTTGCATACCTCATATATGCGAGAAAGATTTCCCTTACCAGAATATAAGAAATCCAAATAATCCATCAATTCCTTAACAAATTCACAGTGATTGATCAAGTCAATTACATTGCTTTCAATAGAATTCCGAATCTACAGAAATAAGCGAGCATCGTCTCTAAGCCATGTCTGCTTTGAATCATTTTTAGGAGGATCATTAGTCAAATGAGTATCTTTTTCGATACTTCTCAAATAAATTCGAATGGTCTTGCTCCAACCCAAATAATTCGTTACAATATTAGATTTATTTTCAGCCATAACTCTTACAAACGATAAGACAGCGAGCAAACGAACAAGCAAAATCCAACAACAACAGCGACCAAACACAAAGCGAACAAGAACACAAAATTGGAAGAACACAAACCTGAACAATCACAAGCGATGAGTGCCAAACCACCACATGCCAAACCACCACAGATGACGCAGGGGAACAGCGGAGAGCGACACGAGGTCTATAGGAGAAGAATTCTACACGGACACGCTGTCACGCGTCGGTGCGTGGAAATTTTATAGAAAGTCATGGTGGCGCATGTGGCCCACTCACGGCTTGTCTGGTGATTGGACTTTGGGGTTTGGTCGGTCGGCGGTTGTTCTCCCCTCTGTGCCGGTGGTGAGACGTGTGGAAATTTTGACAGAAAGTCACGGTGGCACGTGTGGCCCACTCGCGGCTCGTTTGGTGGCCAGACGTCAGGGTTTGGCTAGTCGGCGGCTGGTCTTCCTCCCTGTGCTGACAGTGAGAAAAAATGTGCACTCTAAAAGGGTGTTCCAAGTTGGAACTCAAAAATGCACCAAATCCTAATTTGTGTTTACCCAAAATTAGCCCCCAATTTGAACGGTAAAAAAAATTCCCAAATTTTGTAACCCAAATGCTCTGATACCATGTAAAACTCAGAATTCACTCTTATATTTTCATTCAAAGACACTACCTATTTATATACAAAGATAGAGACAATCTTAGGTAACATACACCTAATACACAACTAAGACAACCTAATACACAACTAATATATTCACTAGTGTTAGACACCTAATACACACACAACTAATCATCTTTAACAACTCTCAATGTTAACTCACCCTTTTGAACATCCATTAAAGCCCTTCATATAGCCAAGAATCAGTGTAACATCTTGGTCTTCATCCATATCTAACACCATAAAATCAGTAGAAAAAATAAATTTATACATCTTTACCAACACATCTTCTATGATTCCATGTGGATACTTGATGGATCGGTCTGGCATAAGATTAATGCTAGCACCAAGAGCACATAAAAATTTATCAAAAAATGAATTTCACTTGTGCAAGGCAAAGTGAAACTCTTCGAATCTTTTAATTTTTGAACTCCTACAACCTTGTCTTCTTGGAAATGGTGTCCTTTAAGAATTTGGCATAATTTTTCATTTATTTGAAGGCATCTGCAAAAGGAATATTTATCTGATTTTTTTTAAATATCCAAAAATTTAGAAAATTGCTTATCTAATTTTTGTTTTTGAAAGTATTGAGGATAAGGAAGTATAGTAGAAAGAATAAGAAGATTGTCAGGAAATAAAATTGATGGAGGCATGTTAGTTTCTCTTAGTGTATCATCAACAATCTCCTATTCTTCTACTTTATTATTGCTTTAACCATTGTTTGGAGTTGTAGGGGTGGACTCAGTTTATTTTGAAGGTAATCTCGTAAGTTCTCTTCCACTCTTAAGTGTAATGGCCTTGCATTATTCCTTTGGATTCACTTCTGTATTGCTAGGAAAAGTTCCTCTTTGTTGAGGATTGATGGTTTTGAATAGTTTCCCAATTGGCACTTCAAGATTTTTCATAGTGGCTCACATATTGCTATAATGAGTCTCAATGTTATACAACCATGAATCACTCTTTTTAAACCTTGCTTTGGTCTCCTCAACAAAGGAAACCATGGCATCCTCAAGTGACATGTTCTTCTCGCTTGGTTGACTATCAAACCCTAAAAGAGGTTGCAGCACATTCTTTGTGTTTCCATAAGAAAAATTCTCATGATTTCAAAGCCTTGGATGGTAGTAATTTGGCATAGGATTATCATGATGGTTGTAGTTTCGATTGTTGATGTATTAAGCCCGTTCTTGACTTGCTTCATTCATCGGAACTGTTATACTTGATGTTGCAACATATTCTGCACTTTGTGGTATTCTTTGGGTTTTCAAGGCTAAAACATGATGAGATAAAGAAGCAATTTAAGTTGAAAGGGTAACAAATGGCTCCAATTCATGAATCCTCAACTATCTTTGACATCAAAGTTTCACCAGAAGCAACGTCAACTATGGTTCTAGTTTCCCATTTAACCTATTATATAACATCTGAAGTTGCAACCAATCCGAAAATCCATGCTGAGGGTAATGCCGAATCAAATCTTTATACCTTTCCCAAGCTTCATAAAGTGTCTCAAAATCATTTTGATTGAATTGACCAATCTCACTCTTAAGTTAGGCCATTTTTGCAGGTGGAAAGAATTTAGCAAGAAATCCTTATACCATATCCTACCAACTAGTGATTCTTCCGAGTTATAGTGATTATAAGCAACCTTTGGCCTTGTCCCTCAATGAAAAAGGAAACCATCTCAATCTAATGGTGTCTTCAATAATACCATTCATCTTTACAGTGTCACAAATCTCCAAGAACATCGCCAAATGAATATTGGGATCAACAAGTGGCGATCCACTAAATTGGGCTTGTTACACCATGCTAATTAACATCGGTTTGAGCTCAAAAATATTGGCATTAATGGTCTGACGTCTTACACTTGAATAATTGTCATTCACAATTGGCCTTACATAATCCTTCAAGGTGTGTGGATGTACATTCTATTTTCCTTCAGCCACGACTAGTACTTTCTTCTTTCTTCATGATCTTAAGGTTCTTTCAATCTCCAAATCAAAAGGAATAATGTTTTCAAGTTGTAGCACGACACATCCAATGTCAAAAATACACCTAGAGAATAAAAATTCAATGAAATAAAATACAATTATAAATTAAAATAAAGATTACTTTGTATCGATATTGACAAAGATAACAAAAAATCAATCCCCGGTAACGGCGCCAAATTCTTGATCGATGTAAAACTGCAAGTGCATAATGATGAGCACAAGATCAACAATGCAATGCAATGTCGATCTTGTAAATACTTTGGTTTTATAATTTGTAAAACTCTCACAAGTGCACGAATCATTTTATAGTAAATGATAAGTATACTCCTAAGGTCGATCTATAAAAGGAATATATGTGGTTTTAAATTTATTATTTAAAATCCGAAAAACGAAATTAAATCTTAAACATCTTGTCACGATATTTTTTGATATAATAACATTGAAGTATTTAAGGATATAATAATTAAGTTAATTATGTTTACTCATATTATTTAGGTTATTAATTATATAAATTGATATTTTTTTATTTTCTCTTTTTGGTATGAAAGTGTCCTTAGGCGGGGTCTAAATTTTTTTGTTTAATATTAATTAACTAATATCCTTAGGCGAGGCCTATTAATTAATTAAATAATAAATTTTATCTTTATATCTATGAAAATAGCAAATCATTTAATCACATTTTTAGGTGGAGTCATTTAATTAGACTTTATTTATGGTGTTCAAATTAAATCTAAGAATTTAATTATCTGAGGACTAAGTTTTAAGTTTTAAAACCATTATTGAAAATATGTTGTCAATACATTTTTGAATAATAATTCTTATAAAAACTTTGGAAATAAAGTTTCACTTTAACTACCAATCGATTGTACTAACAAATAAAATATCACTACTCTAATGAGACCAGATAATTAAACCTTAAAATCTAATTCTTGCATTTAAGTTTGTCATGAAAAATAATATATTTCTCTCTAACATCCTTAATATAAAATCTTAAATAAAAAAAATCAATTTATTTTATATAAATGTTTTGCCTATTTAATATTTCACAAGCGTAACAACATTATTATTATATCATATTTACAAACAACGAGTCATGTTAAATTTAATCACAGACAAATTAAATATAACATATACGAATAAAACATAAAAAATAAGTATAAAGAATCCATTAAAATTATACCTTAAAAAAATTCTTACAACACTTTGATGCTAATTTTGTTATTGGAAAACCTCCAAACTGATTTGCATTTTCACTTATTAAGTCAAAAACTAAAAATCTATAAAAACATAGCTAGTTCTTCTCAAAAAAAGAACTCTAAAACTAAAAACTAAAAAAAAAGTTTCTAGAGAGAGAAAGAGCTCAAAAATTTATGTTTTGGAATGGAGGGAAGATGGTTCTTTTATAGGTGAGGAAAAGGCCAAAAGGGGGGGAGGGGGGGAATGTTTCAAAATTTGAATTTGGAAGCGTTTGGATAAGTTGGCATGCGTATGAGGTGCAAATATTTTGGAAAACGGGCGTGGGGACACGTGGTACACATCGTAAGAGTGTGCCAGAAAACACGTGACATAACACGAGTGTGTATTGGTGTGGGCAAAAATCAACGCAACATGTGTCAGGAATGTGCTGGGCATGTGACGACCACATGTGGGCGTGTGCGCAGGCACGAGCACTGGTGAGTGAGAGGCTTGGCAGGAATGGGTGGCTACGCACAGGACTTGACGTGGATGGGCAACTGAACACACGATTTCGATCTTTTTGACATTTTGACCAATTTTGTCCAATATTTTCATATTTTTTACCTTTCCTCATTTCTTTTCTTAATATTTTGTGATATATTGCATCCATTATTTTTTTTCGAGTCTTTAAGTTATTTTTGAACTAAAATACCTAAAAACAATAAAAATACTCGTGATTTTGAAAAGACAAATTTATATAAAAATATGAATCTATTTAATCAATTAAAGTACATTAAATCATGGTAATTTTAGTGATTTTTATGTACTCATCACAACCCCCAACCGACTTCTTTCTAGTCCCTTAGCAAAAGTAGCGATAAAAACTAAAAATTAAAATATCCTAAATCACTTCTGTGGATTTATACGGCTGCATTTAGCATATGCAATAAGCCTTTAAACCTCTAGGTTTCCCTAGTGAATGAGTTTAAGTCTCGTAAGGGTTTTCAGTAATGATACCCACAAACATTAACAAAAAATGAAAACAAAATAAAACAAATATAATAAGAAGTTAACTAAAATTTAAAATAAAGTAAAAAGATTAAAATAAAATAAATAAATGAAATACAAAAATATATCATACTTATAATTTGTTTTAAATTTCATAATTAAAATCTTAAGCATAGATTATTTCAACTTGCTAAATATTCGTGATTTATTATAATAATTAGTTGAAAATCATTTTCATATTTCATATCAAAGATGTATCGATTTAATTTCACCCAAACTTAGTATCAAGAATCCAAATTCGCTTTGACTATATTCCTCACAAGTCAATACTCTCAAAAACATTGAATCATATGAGTTCAAACACTTATACTAATCTATATGCGAAATAGTTAATGTACAAAAATGAACTAATATGTATAAAGAAGAAAGGCTCAAAGTATTATTTTAACGTTGATCTCATGAAATGGATCAAATTTATGGATTCATAAAATATTATACATTACTTTCATGCATCAATCAAATTCATCAATTAAAAATATCAAGTAATATGTCTTTTAGAAAATATAGGAAAATGCAATGACTTCTTAGGGAATTACTTCCTATATTTTTTTTTTGCACTAAACCATTTCTCACAACTATTTAGGATTCTTGAGTTATACTTTATAGATTGTACTTTTCATTTTCCTCTCTTTCTTTATTTGGTAAGGTGAGTGATCAATATTTGACCCTTTTTTATTTGTATTTGTATATGTAACCCTAAGTATATCTCTTTTTTAATAGAAGTAATTCATAAATGAATAAAGATATATACTATCAATTTTTACTTAAATAATTTAATCTAAGCAAATGAAAAATAAATATATAGCACTTCATTAAGATGTAAAAATCCATAAATTCAATGTCAAGTCCTATAGAGATCGTTTAATAATTTTAAAAAAATAAGAAATGTGTTAGTAGTATAAAAAATATATTTCACTCAAAATAAAGAAAATTAGGCTCAAATTATATTTCATAAGAATAATATTCATTATTTGATTCATAAACACTAATTTTAGGTTAAATATAATTTCTACACCTTATCAAGAAATATTAGTCCATACAAAAAAACTAACTAATTACCATATACTCCATGATATACTTTTAAAAATTAATGTAACAATACAAAAGAATTAACTATTTACTTACATTTGATTTAAAGAAATGATAAATTTTTGTAAGAAATTTTCTTAAAACTAATCCTAAAATTCTAAAAATTACTAAACCACATAAAGAAAATAAAATCAACCACAATAGAAATGAAAATGTAAACATAAAAATTTTAAAATTATTAATTTTTTTGAAATTAAGCATGCTAAATTTTCATAACCTCAAACCTAGAACTTACATTGTCCTCAATATAACAGTTGTAATTAAAGATAAAGAGAAAAAAGGAGAAGAAAAGTTACCTATTTTCTAAGAATGTGCAAGTAGTGATGGAAAATTCATGTTTATCATTAAAGTTCACACAAACAGATCGTTATGAATTTTTAATATCTTAACAAATATTTTTAGTTTTAACAATTCTAAAATTATTTACATGCAATTAAATTAAAATAAACAAAACAAATTAAATAAACAAAACAAAACAAATAAAAGAAAATTACCTAAAATGATGGGTTACCTCCCATCCAGCGTTTAGTGTAACGTCTTAGCAAGATGCGTTATCATGGTGTTAAGGATCAATTTATCAATATGGAATCAACGTCAACCATGTTGTTTTCTTCATCTAAATAAGGCTTTACACGGTGCCCATTGACTTTGAAAGCTATTTGTGTCTTTGGATTCAATAACTCTATTGCTGCGTGTGAAAAACTTGGACAATTGTGTAAGGCCCATCCCATCTTGATCTCAATTTTCCTTGAAACAATCTCAGACGAGTGTTAAATAAAAAAACTTTCATTCTAGGAAGAAAAGACTTAGGAACTAGCCTTTTGTCATGATAGCATTTAGTACGCTCTTAGTATAATTTTGTATTTTCATAGGCCTTGTCCTCAATTTCTTCCAACTCATTTAGATGGAGAAACCGTTTTTCTCCTACTTTATCTAAATCCATGTTCAACTCTTCAATTGCCCAATAAGCCTTATGTTCGAGTTCAACGAGAAAGTAACATGCTTTTCCAAAGATTAACCAGTAAGGGCTCATCTCATTGGGTGTTTTATAAGCTTTGCGGTATGCTCATAAGACATCCTTCAACTTGATTTCCCAGTCCTTTCTTAAAGGATTCACAGTGCGTTCCAAAATTCCCTTTATTTGCCTATTACTTACTTCCACTAAATTGGAAGTTTGAGGATGATATGGAGTAGCTACTCTATTTATGATGTTGTACTTTTTTAGTACTTCATCAAAGATTTTGTTACAAAAATGGCTACCTGCTTCACTTATTATAGTTCTAGGTGTTTTGAACTTGCTAAATATTGAATCTTTCAAAAAATTTACAACCATATTAGCATCATTGGTTTTTGTGGGGATAGCTTTTACCCACTTGGATACATAATCCACAGTAACCAAAATATATTGAAAACCATTGGATGGGGGAAAAGGCCCCGTAAATTCAATCCTCGTACATTAAAGAGTTCAACAACTAAATTAGATATCAAAGGCATTTCATATCTTTTGCTTATATTTCTTGTTCATTGACATCTATTACATTGTGCACAAAACATATGAGCATATTTAAAAAGAGTGTGCCAAAAGAATCAAGACTTTAATATCTTAAGGGATATCTTTTTGCCACCAAAATGGCCCCTACAATGAAGTTCATGACAAAAGGTAAGAATTTTATTATGTTCTTCTTTAGGTACATATCTCTAGATGACTTGATCTAGACCAATCTTGTATAAATAAGGTTCATCCTAGAAAGAGTCCTTGATAGTTTTAAAGAACCTTTTTTTGTCCTGATATGAAGTGTTAGATCTCAAAAGACCAGTGGAAAGATAGTTTATAGTATCACCATACCATGGGTTTGGACCTATTGAAAATAATTGTTCATCATGAAAGGTTTCAACTATATCTTCATTACTCTCACCCTTAAGAGAATTGAAGTCAGAAATTAACCTAGAAGAGTGGTCAGCTACTAAGTTTTCACTACCTTTCTTATCCTGATTTCTAGGTCAAATTCTTGTAAGAGTAAGACCCACTTGATTAATCTTGGTTTAGCATTCAATTTCCTTAATAGGTATCTTAAAAGATCATGATTAGAATGCACAATCACTTCATATCCTACCAAAAAAGACCTAAATTTGTCTAAAGAAACACTATAGCCAATAATTCCTTTTTAGTGGTGGTATAATTCATTTGGGCATCATTGGGTGTTTTGCTAGCATAGTAGATGATATGCAAACACTTATCCACCCTTTCTCCTAAGACTGCTCCGATAGCATAATCGAAAGCATCACACATTATTTCAAAGGGTAAAGACCAGTTTGGTGCCATAATAATATAGGCAAATATTAGTTTCTCTTTCAAGGTATTAAAGGTAATAAGGAAGTCATCGTTGGAATTAAAATAAACATCTTTTGATAACATGTTACATAAGGGATGACTTATTTTAAATAAATCTTTAATAAATTGTCTATAAATCCTGCATGTTCTAAGAAGCTTCTTATCCTCTTAACAGATGTAGGGGGAGGTAATTTGGAAATCAGTCCAAGTTTTGCCTTATCAACTTCAATACCTTTGTTTGAAATATAATACCTAACATTATCCCTTGTTGAACCATAAAATTACTTTTCTCACAATTAAGGGTTAGATTGCATTCAATGCATCTTTCTAAAACCAGTGTCAATTTATGTAAGCAATCATCAAATGAGTTTCCAAAGACAGAGAAATCATCCATGAAAATCTCAATGAATTTTTACACCATGTCCTAGAAGATAGACATCATACATTTCTGGAACATGGTAGGGGCATTGCATAACCCGAATGAAATTCTTTGAAAAGAAAATGTCTCACAAGAACATGTAAATGTGGTCTTTTCTTAATCATCTAGTTCTATGAGTACTTGATAATATCACACAATTCATCTAGAAAATAGTAAAATTTGTACCCAGCTAATCTTTCCAACATTTAATCAATGAATGGAAGAGGAAAGTGATCCTTTTTAGTATATAAATTCAATTTCCTAAAATCTATACACATCCTTCATCCAGTGATTATTCTAGTGGGCACTAATTTACTTTTTTCATTTTTAACAATTGTTATCCCATATTTCGTAGGTACCACATACATTGGACTAACCCACATACTATCGACAATAGGGTAGATAATTCCTTTTTCCAACAATTTAAGAATTTTTTTCTTAACTACATCTTGCATATTCGGGTTTAGTTTTCTTTAGGCCTCTCATACGGGTTTAGCACCATCCTACAAGTTAATCTTATGAATACACATGGAAGGACTAATGACTTTTATATCCCTGATACTCCAACCTATGGCTTTCTTAAACTTCTTAAGCACTTTTATAAGTTCTTTTTCTTGAGGTTTGGTCAATGTTGAAGATATTATCGCTATCTATGTTTCTCCTTCTCCCCAAAACACGTATTTTAAGTGCTTAGGTAAGTCTTTGAGTTCAAGTTCAGGTGGATTGACCTCTTTATTAGATGATGAACTAGATATATTTAAGAGTGTACTAGATTTTGTCATTAGTTCATAAATGTCTAGTTGTTCAAGGTACCCCTTAGTTTCCTTATCTAAATCTTCTTAGACCTTTTCAAGTGTAAGAATAGTTTCAAGCTTGTCTTCTATTCTGGTTAGGGAAAAAAGTGCTTTGGATAAGATTATCCAAAGGGTCAACATCAAATATTTCATCAATGGTAGAAATAGAAGCAAAATCTGAAGAATCAAAAACTTTAAAATGAACAATCTATCATAAGATTGTCATTGTCAAATTTCCATTTTGGACATCAATAATAGTCTTGGTAGTTGCCATAAATGGTCTACCAAGCAATATTATGTGCTCTCTATCGAAGGTTGGATTTCTTGCATATCAAGAACCACAAAGTCAATAGGTATTATTAGTTTGTCTACCTCTACTAGCACATCCTCAATTGTTCCCTTTGGATACTTAAGAGATCTATTTGCAAGTTGAAGGGACATAGTTGTGGGTTTTAAATATCCTAAATCAAGTTGTAAGAATATAAAGTAGGGCATCAAGTTTATACTAGCACCTAAATCAAGCATTGCTTTAGCAACCTTCCTATCCCTTATACTTATGTTTATGATAAAACTTTCAAGGTCTTTCAACTTAGGGGAAGTCGGTGCTAAAGTACTACACTAGAAATTTTTTATATCACTACTCGTACATTAAGTTCATACCTCATTTTCTTAGTGTTCAACTCTTTGAAAAACTTAGCATATGAGGTCACATTCATAATCACTTCTAATAATGATAAATTGATATTTAATTTAGAAAGCATATTAAAAAGATCATAGAATTTACTATCTTGTTTGGATTCTTTCAACCACTGTGGAAAAGGTACTTGTAGTTGGTATGGTTTTATTGTCTTTTGAATTTTAGGGATGTCAGATGACTCCCTAATGAATTTTTGTGAAGGTTTTTCAAGTTTAGCAATTGTTTTTCCTTTTTGCGAGACTAGAATTTCACCTTCTTTGTTATTTGAACTACAAGGTAGATCTTTAGATATTTCAGGTAAACTAGTATTGAATACCTTACCACTTTGAAAGGTTATTACATCTTTCACTTGTTTGGGTTGACTAGGAAACTTTCCTGGTTCTTGCCTTTGCATTTGTTCTACTAGCTGCCCAACTTTAGTCTCAATCCTTTTAATCGAAGCCTTCATGGTGCTCAACCTTTGATTATTCATCAATTGGTTGTCGTGACTAACTTGAATAAAAGCATTCAAGCTATCCTCTTAGGTTGGCTTAAAAGATTGATTTGGTGGATAAAGGTGGTTTTTATATGGCCTTATTGTTTGACCTTGGGTGTAGGCTTGGTAATAGTTTGGTGTCCAATGATGGTTAGGGTGATTATTGGTGTTTGAATGATACCTTCGAAAGGAATTGACTTCTTCTTTAGCATCCACACTAGAATCACAAGTATATGAACAATTATGAGCATCATGCCCAATTGAAAAACACACTTCACACACCTCTTGATTTGGCATTTGGTGGGCAGTGAAAAGTTGCACTTGATTAGTCAATTCAACATGTTACAAGGTCATTTCATTACTGGAGCCAACTTCATTGATTCTTGTTCTTCTACTTCCAGTACTTCTTCGTTGGGAATTAGAACCCAACAGCTTATAGAGACTATAGGTTTTCTCTGCGGTTTTTTCTCCCACAGCTTCTCCAGTAGCATTATCAACCAAATATTGACTCTATAGTGTTGATCCATCATAAAAGAATTGGTTCTATAACTGTAATGAAAAGCTATAATGAGGACATTGAATGAAAAAGAGTTTGAATCTTTCTCAAGCTCTTCATCCATTTGAGAAAACATTGATATCTTCATTCTTAGATCAATAGTCTTTTGTTGGGAATAGAACCTACCCATAAACTTTTCATAGATTGCCTCTAAAGTTGTTAGAGAACCTGACTGTAGAGTAATGTCCCATGACCAAGCTTTATCCTTGAGGGTGTAAGGAAAATACCTTATCCTAAGCTGGTCTTCATCGATTCTCTACAATGGAAAGGTTTGGACAATAACATAGAATTTTCTAATGAAATGCAAAAGGTCTTCATTAGGGATACCGTAAAAGGAAGACAACAAAGAATAATGAATCTTTTTCAACTTATAGTTCCCCACAACCTCTTGCAATCGTAGGCCGGAAGTTGTATTGCCAATGATTGGTGTTGCATAGTCCATCA
Organism: Hippophae tibetana; assembly: GCA_037013495.1. Classification (NCBI taxonomy): domain Eukaryota; kingdom Viridiplantae; phylum Streptophyta; class Magnoliopsida; order Rosales; family Elaeagnaceae; genus Hippophae; species Hippophae tibetana. The sequence goes on along the minus strand of CM072807.1, from coordinate 18,090,960 downwards.
TTTTCTACCCATCTCCAGCATCTCATATGGCTACTTGTAGTTGAAATTAGTCCTCCTTCTTTTGCGTATCTAGCTCCTAAATTGAAAAATATTAGACTTTTCTAAGAACAATTTCTCACTTAACAAAATGTATAGGCTTAAAGAAGACGAAAAATGCAGGGAACCTAAATTTTTATTTATTTATATTTTTTATTGAAAATCTAAGTTAATTAAGTTAATGAATTAAGTTTTTTTTTATAGTGCAAATTTTAAAGAATGAACATAATTTTTTAATCAAATGAATCTCTATTATTTCATTGGAATTTTATTACACTTATTGTTAAAACAAAAACAATACAAAACAAACTAAAAGAAAGGAAAATACAATAATGAGTGACCTCCCACTTAGGATTAAATTTTTTCGTCTTCCAGTAAAATATTGCTTGGAGATTTTAGAATGATAAACTCAATGTCTCATTTTCATTGAATTTATTTGATCCACTTTGACCATTCAGATAGTCTTTGCTTTGTTTTTGCAAATGCTCAACTAACTGTTCCACTTGGACTTCCACCTTTTTTATATAAGCTTCCACATAGTCAAACCATTGATTAGTTTTAGATTGGTTATCTCTATAAACTTGAATAAAAGAAGTCAAGTTTTCCTCCAAGGTTGGTTTACTTAGAAGGCTTCTTGGAATGGGCTGGTGGAATTACTAGCCTGACTGATTTGAGCCTTGGGTGAAAGAAATGGTTGTTTTGCCTATAGTTGAAGTTGGGATGATTCCTCCACCCAAGATTATAGGTACTTGAATTGGGATCGAATCTTGGTCTCTATTGATATGCTCCCAAAACATTAACCTATTCAGGTCCAATTGGTGTTTCTCCTTAATATGGACAGACTTCAATACCATGTCCAATGTTGCTACACAAACCACAATGTTCATTATTGGTGTTGATTTGTGTAATGAGAAGGGAAACTTGCTTGGTCAATTTAACAATTTGTTGTTGAACTTTATTGTTGGAATCGATTTCATGAACCCTGGCTTTTTTCACTTATGAGCTTTTCTATTGGGAATTCACACCCAACATCTCAAAGAGGTTGTATGTCTCTAAGGCTGTCTTCTCTCTCATAGCTTCTCCAGTAGCATTGTCGACAATGAATTAGCATTGTTGTGTAAGTCCATTGTAAAAGAATTGATTATGCAATTGTAAGGGGAAGTTATGATGGGGGCATTAAGTGAGGAATAGTTTGAACCTATCCCAGTCTTCATGGAATGGTTCTCCTTCCATTTAAGAGAAAGTGGCAATCTTTGCTCTCAACTCTGATGTTTTTTGGTGGGACTATAATTTTTCCATGAATTTATTGTAAATGTCCTCCCACGTCCTCAAAGAACCTAGATGGAGTGACAACGACCAAGCTTTGTCCTAAAAGGTGTAGGAGAAACATCTCATTCTAAGTTAATCCTCATTTAGAATACCAAGGGAGAAAGTTTGGACTATAGCATAGAAGTCCCTAATGAAGGAAAGAGAATCTTCATTAGGTAGCCCATAGAATAAAGGAAGCTGGAATGAATATTTTTCAAGTCATAATTTCGAGCAACCTCACATAGCTGGATAAAGGCAATTATCGTGCCAATTAATAGCCATACAAACTCATTCATGGTGGTTTCCTTAACATATGGGTTTTCTCCCATTTCTATTGGTTCCGATAGAGGATTAAAACTTAGTTTTGTATTTGGCTCAAAAATAGACTAATGGTTAGAATCTAGCCTTATGGATAGTTGTTTAAATTTATAAATATTATCTATCTATAGCGTAAGAGGGTTTTCTAAGGATCTTCTACCATTCGTAGACTAGTGAAAGAGTAAATTTAAAACACCTCTCAAAGGAAAAGAATAATAAAAAACTATACAAAAGTTTAGAAAAAAATACTAAACAAACAAGTTAAGTTAACCTCTAAGTTAAATAACATAATCAGTATTAAACAAGAGTATTCTAATAAAAGAATTGTGGGACAAAACCTCCTTAAAAATCATCATTCTAGACAAAACAACGTTCCTAAGAAATACTAGTGCCATAAAGGCTTCCAAGAACTAATCTCATAGACAGAACTCCCTTAGATAATTATTTTTCATGCTATTAAAATTTAAGTTAATTAGTTTTATTTATTTATTTTAAGAGCTCATTATTTAAATATTTTTTTTAATTTTTAATTTGTTTTTGTAATTTTTGTAATTTTTAATTTTAAATCTTAAATTTCAATTTTTTTTTGTTTTACTTTTCAAGAACAATAATAGTTTTTTAAAATTTTAAATTTTTTTGTACTATGCACGAACAGTAACAGTTCTTTTTAATTATAAATCTTAAATTTAAAAACATTATTTCTTCCCCGACAACAGCACCTAAAACTTGATAAGCACAAGACCGACAATGCAATGCAATGCCGATCTTATTGATACTTTGGTTTTATAATTTGTAACAAGTGCACAAATTATTTTATAGAAAATGATAAATATACTCACAAATTCAATATAAGGAAGAAATATATATGGTTTTTAATTTATTATTCAAAATCCTAAAAATGAAATTAAATCCTGAACATTCTGTCACGATATTTTGGTTTTGTTTTCTAATCTAATAACATAAAAAAAATAAACATAGCTATAGATTCAATAAAAAATTATGCAATTTTTTATCATTCATAACAGTAGAATATTTAAAAATATAATAATTAAGTTAATTATGTTTGTTCATATTATTTAGGTTATTAAATATATAAATTGCTATTTGTTGATTTTCTCTTTTTGGTATGAAGGTGCCCTTAGTAGGGCCCAAATTCTTTTGTTTAATATTAATTAACTAATATCCTTAGCTAAGGCCTATTAATTAATTAGGTATTAAATTTCAGTTTTTTTCTAAGAAAATAACAAATCATCTAATCACAGTTGTAAGCGGAGTCAGTTAATTAGACTTTATTCAAGGTGTCCAAATTAAACTTAAGAATTTAATTATCTGAGTACTAATTTTCAAGTTTCAAAACCATTATTGAAAATATATTGTCAATACATTTACAAATAATAATTACCAGACGATTATATCAACAAATAAAAAAACATTACTCTAAATCAGACCAGATAGTTAAACCTTAAAATCTAATTCTCACATTTAAGTTTGTTATGAAAAATAATATATTTCTCTCTAACATTCTTAATATAAAATCCTGAATAAAAACAAAATGAATTTATTTTATATAAATGTTTTACCTATTTAATATTTCGCAAGCATAACAACATTATTATTATATCATATTTACAAAAAACAAGTCATGTTAAATTTAATTACAGACAAATTAAATATAACATATAAAACATAAAACATAAAACATAAAAAATAACTGTAAAAAATCAATTGAAATTATACCTTAAAAGTATTTTTATAGCACTTTGTTGCTAATTTTATTGCTGGAAAACCTCCAAACGGATTTGTATTTTCGCTTATTGAGTCAAAAATTAAAAATCTATAAAAACATAGCTAGTTCTTCTAAAAAAAAGAAAAACTCTAAAACTAAAAACTAAAAAAAAGAAAACTTTCTAGAGAGAGAAAGAACTCATAAAATTGTGTGTTTTGGAATAGAGGAATAAGGTCCTTTTAAAGGTAAGAAAAAGGCCAAAATAAGAGGGATAAATATTTCAAAATTTGAATTTGGGTGCGTTTAGACAGGTTGGCACGCATATAGGGCACAAACATTTCGGTAGAAGAGCAGTTAGTGTGGAAAACTAGCATTTGGTGAGCACGGAACACGGCTTAAGAGTGTGCTGGCATGCACGTGACACGGTGCGTGCGTGTACTGATGTAGACAAAAATTGGTAAGGAGTGTACTAGGCGTGTGTCGGGCGTGTGCCGACTACATGTAGACGTGTGTTAGGCGTGTGCCAGGCACGTGTGGGCGTGTGTTGACCACGTACTGGGCGTGTACGCTAGACTCGGTGTGGATGGCCAGCTGCACGTGCAATGGTACACGTGTGACTCAGTAAGAATTTGCGGCTACGTGCGGGACTCGGCTTAGATGGGCGATTGTGCACACGATTTCTGTCTTTTTGATATTTTTGACCTATTTTGTCCAATTTTTTCATATTTTTTACTTTTACTCATTTCTTTTCTGAATATAATTATGATGTATTGCCTTCAGTATTTTATTCGAGTCTTTAAATTGTTTTTGAACTAAAATACCTGAAAACAATAAAATACCCGTGATTTTGAAAAGAGAAATTTATATACAAATATAAATCTATTTAATCAATTGAAGTATATTAAATCATAGTAATTTTAGTATTTTTTAAGCACTCATCACATAATATCGTATTTTATAATAAAATGATAAGAATAGTATCGTTATCAAGAATTGGTAACTTACTTTTGACAAATACCAAAAATATGTTAATCTCAATTTTATCTAGAGAAATCACTAAGGTTGTTATAATTAGAATTTTAAAATAAAATCAATTTAAATAAAATGCACAAAATAAAAGAAAGATATTGTTCGAAGATCAAATTAATAGGAAGAAAACTTTTAAGAAATCGATTTTACCTAATCCCTCAATATGTTGTACTCATCTAGCTAATTAAATTTAATTCTCTCTTTTTGTTAGCAATCTCCAAAAAACATCCAAAAGCCTCTTTCGATAGTTGATTGAAAATATTATTTTTTATCAATTTACACAAGATTATGTAATTTAAAAAAGTAAGAAATCATTAAAACCAATGATTTTAATACTACACAGGTTCATACAAATCTTTTGATCTCTATATTTACTTATGTCAAAATATTCCAAATCTATCCTATAATTTCCTCTTTCGATAGTAAATCATAAGATTAAAATCATCTAATTAATGTCTAGTTAATTAGAAGTAATAAACTTAGAATAAATCAAACAAACATAAAAATAAATAATTCAAATTAACAAGGAAAATCAAGCATAGTTCAGAATTAGATTACATCGTTATAATAAAATAAAGAAAATTTAGTTCATACTAAAAATTAAAGTTAATATAAACGAATTCATCATAATTTTTCTGACAAGAATTGAAAAGAAAATGAATGCTGAAAAATCTGCTTTCGCGTTCTTCCATCCAGCTTTCTCTTCTATTTTCTACCTCAACTAGTGTGCCTTTTTTTTTCTTTTTTTATGTTTCTTCCTAATTAAATTTTTTTTTCTTTTCGTTGTTTTGTTTTTCCTGTGTCGCCTGTTGCTTTTCTCTATTTTCCTCATGTTTTTACGGTGCTCTCTTTTGTTATATATATAATTAACCGAGTGAAAACCTCTTTTTTTATAATAACTTTTTTAACTTTTCTTTTGTTTTAGCAAATCTTAATTTATATTTGATTTCAAAAAATCTTCATTTTCTTCAAATCTACAATAAAATTTAAATAAAAATAATGAATTCTAAAATCAATAAAAATTAAATAAAATTAGACTAAAGTTAAAGTTGAGAAGTGATAAAATAATGTCAAATTATGCAAGTCATCAATACTCCTACAATTATTAATTATGCATAAATAACTATTGCATTGTAATTAATAAAATTGTTAAGTTTATGCATGTATATCATCATTGTGGTAGAAAATATCACATTTGGTTCAAGTGTAGATTTTGGATGAATACTCCTAAAATTAATAATTATTTCCTTGTTTCTAGCTATAAAACTCATTATTATCATCTTAGAAAGCATATTGCATCTTTATGTAGGATAAATTTGAAATCTAAAGATAAGTCCAAGAAAATGCCTATGACAACTAAGGCATTTGAGTTCTAGTCCAAATATATAGATAAACCAAAATTCAAAAAAGTTATGTTATGAAATATTGTCTCTTTTTGGCCACCTGAATATCTTTTTTTTATTCACATAGTTACTTTTGTTTGAGTACTTAATTAACCCTATATGAGTATCTCTAGTTTGTTTGTTTCTTTTTTATTTTTAGTTTAAATAAAAGGTAAAGAAATATAAGAAAGAAGTAGATCTGTTTACCATTAACATGAACTTTACAAAGAACCCTTATATAATTCTAATTCTCTTGATTAACTTTACATTGTGCAAATGAATATTTTCACTTGTGCATTCACATATTTTTCACATCTTGTGATCGGTATCAATATGAACCTAATCACACTCACTGGAGACATATGTATGTCATGCTCGAAATTTATGATTGACATTGTGAGATTTTAGGGGCTTGAGATAACCTTGACTACTAAATTATATTGAACTATGTCTTTCACTTTTTAAAAGTTATTATACATAGACATCTAGTTTTGAGAAAGTTACCTATTATGATATGTGAAACTACCACAGTGAGCAGAGAGTGCTACTTTATAACTAATATGGAAGTCATCATACCAAGTCTTTTGGCTCATGCATAATTCCTTCACAAAAGAAAAATTAAAGGAAAACGAAAAAAATACAAAAGTAATTTCATGCACACAAAAAATAAGTCACAAATGGTTGTACAAAAATAAAATAAATAACCAATCACTCACAAAAAAATATTTATTAAATTTCATTTTTGGTAAGTAAATTTTACTCTATACAAGTAAGAATTGAATTGAAATTTTTCATGATATGTGATACTCTTTTCTTTGAATCATACATAATGGATCATATATAAACAAATTAACATCCTATTGTAGTTCCAACACATATTTTACTTTTGATGATTTTTTATATGTCACAATATGTAATAGTATGTTTGTGTGTCTTGTCTATGTATATTTATGTTGTCAATGGATGGTCACACTTAAAAAAAATTATCATTTGTGTGTAATGTTGCAGTCATCTTTATCTAGTCTATTACCCTCAAAAATTATATATATATATATATATATATTTGTCTTATTCTAATTTATTTATGAGAGTCGTATAACTTATGAGGAATTTACTGATTTTTAGAAAACATATTTTTAAGTCTCTATTTTGATTATTACTGAGTTTTTCAGAATGTGTATTACTCTTTTTAGTCATTAAATATATTGTTGTTTGTTCAACCTTTTTGTCTCGTATATCAAAAAATGGGATAGAATTATTGAATATTATTTAAAAATCCAAAAAAAGGAGAGTTAATTTAAGAGAAGAACTAATTTAGGGAAGAATTAATTGAAAACTTTCTTTGAAGAGATTACACATAGATGAGCCAAGTTTAAAATTTCTATGTGTTGGTTACACACTCTTATAAATATTCTCTGTTTTTCTATTGTTATATATACTAAACTAATAACCAATGAGTTTTTCGAGATAATTTGTTTGGTTGTTTATGTTTTGCCTTTCATTGTATGTATGAGCTGTCAAGATTCAATTGAAAATGGTTTTACTAGATCATAAGATAGTTTCACTATGTAAAATTTATTTTTCTTATGAGCATAATGTAGTGAAAGAGAGGCTTTATCACATAAATATGACAAAATGGGAGATTGTAAGATTTATGAGTGTTGACGATATTCGTGAACAAAATATTTAAATATAATTTAGTTTTTAGGTTCTTTTTTCAATATCAATATTCAAGCTGAAGAAACTATCGAGCTTCAAATGAATATATTTTAGTTATACTTATGTTCTTATGCATGTTAGATTTTATATTAGACACATAGAAATATCTTGCATATAGGTTACTCGATTGATATACCTTGGTTTAAAGTCTTCTCATAATTAATTTTTAAAATGAGGTAGATCAATCAAAGTTTAGAGCTCGATTGATCGAGGATTAGATTCAATCGTATCTGGTCTTGGGTTTTAAAAATATTTTCTTGGATTGATCGAAAAGGTTTTCAATCGATCGAGCTTGATCTATATTGATCAAGCGGCGAGGGCTTCAACTTGTAGCCTAAATTGTTCACTCAAGCCAAACTTGTCAATTATGATGTTGTCCATATTATTTACTAGTCTATAATCTTTAACCTAACATTAGGGCTTCAATATTTTCTATTTAAACAACCTAATGCCTCTTGTTTTCTTTGACCACATTCATTATAATTTTTCAATTATTTTTGTGCTCTCTCTCAAATTATTTTGTAAAAAAAATATCATATTTATTTATGCTTCTTTCTTTAATTACTCTTTACTCTGTCTAATATTGTGTAGTTGTGTTTGATTGTTTAATAAGAATATTTATTCTATAATATTGTGATTTGATATTTATATAGCTTCTTCTTTATTATGTTATTGAATGCTTTGATCAAATAATTGTGTATGTATTATCATAATTATTTGTTTTGATTATTTAACTTTAAAGAATATATCTTTATTAAACATATGCTTTATCTGCTTGTTCTAGGATTGTTAGATGATTTAAAATTAATTGATATATTCTTAATTCTTCTAGTTAGGATTATTCATTATTGAATCTGCTCTATGATACTCATTGTACTTGTATTTTTGTGCTAACATTTTTAGATGCTAGTTGAACGGGTTTGACAACTCGTATGACTTGAGTTTATCAAAACGGTGATCCGAATCTAAACAACTTGCTTATAGAGACTATGAAATAAAGTGAAGGCTTGTAAGTAGGTTTCTTAGAGGCATTATCCTGGTAGGTAATTTAAGTCATAGCCTTGTAATCAATTATATTTTCATAGTGGATAGTTAGGTGGTCCGATACACTAGTGGTTTTCCTCTTAGGTAATTAGTATGACCTAAGTTGTTTCAACCTAAAATATCATATGTCATGTTTTATTTATTTTCACTTTATATTTATTACACCCAATTGTATGTTTATGATTTTTTTTAATTAGTGATAATTCAATTAATTACGTACTCATCCCATATAATTAATTAGATCCATAACTAAAAACTCTCAAAAATAAATTTAATCTATTAGTTAATATTAACTGGTATACGTTACAATTACTTTGTTAATGTTTTTTATATATATAAAGAACAATTAGTGTTTCATAGTAAGAAAAAATTGATTTTTTTAGTCACACTAAGAAGACTTGTTATTTATAAAGAAGCACCAATAAGTTTGATAACTTATTTTGAAGAAATGAAATATTTATGCTAAAGTACATATATTTTGGTTTTTTTTGGATAAAGAAATGAGATCTAAGTTGTTAAATTTTAGGATGAGCACATAAATGATTTCAATATTTTCTATAGTATTCATATTGGTCTCTTTTTTATTTTTAATTTTGATATTTTAGTTTTATTATTGTTATTTTTATAGTTTAATTTATTTACTTTCAATTTTCACATATTTAATCCCAAATTTGTAACAAATTTGAAATTAAATTTCAAAAGTATAAAAAGTAAAAAGATCAAAATATAAAAGTTAAAAAAATAAAGGGATCAAAATATAAAATAGGCTGAAGGGTAGGAGTGGTCCACTAACCGAGTATACAAATATACAAAAGCTCACTAAGCTTTGGGGAATGTAATACAAGTCTATTAATTATTCAAAAGTAGACTAAAAATCTAAAACTTTAAAAAATATTATAAATAGAACGTATGTACACTTATACTTATTTTTTTGAGTTGCTATGTGTTGAAACTTATCCAAATTCATATTTTTTAGTTACAATTTATTAGGAAATACATAATAAATTAAAAATATACACATATATGTTCATAGGCTTTATTCTTGATATTTTTTTTGAAGGTTTTGGACTTATAATCAACTTTTTTAATATTTGGTGAACTTATAATAGCTAAAAGTTAGTAAAATTTTGTACAATTTGATCATAATTAGTGAATCATTAATATATTTTATCCTATATAATATATAGAAATATAAAAACATATGTTGAATTCACCTTAAATTTTATTTTTAATAATTAATAGTTTTGTAGTGCTTCACCTAAAAGTTAGTAGACTTTTATATACTTTAATCATCACTATCCTTTATTGTATAGAATATAGAAATATAGAAATAATTGTTGAATTCACCTTCAATTTTATTTATATGAGTGTGTCAATGCGAGTTTTTTTCTTTCAAAGTAATATAAATGTATGTGTTCGTGTCATGCTTGTTCGGGTTATAAGTGTTCATGTTTTTCAACCCAAATTCACATATTTTTTACTATTATAAAAAAATTAAATTATTATTTATCGATTTATTCATTTATAATGGTAAAAAAACTCATATATTTTCAAACATAAAATAATTAATAATTAAATATAATTAAAAAATTATTTGTGTTGTATCGTATTGGATTTGTGTTCTGACCTGTAGCTTAAATTAATACCTTAGTGTTTTTGTTAGTCTATATAAACTTGTTGACTAGTGGGAAAAAAGAGTAATATGTTATTCATTTGTGGTAATAATTTAAAAAAAACAAAAATAAATAAATATTTGTGATAGCTATTAGGCCTACAATATCATTAAGGAGCATTTATGAATTTGGACAAACTTATAATTTATGCAGATTTAGGAACCTTTGAGCCATTATATTAACTTACAATTTAGAGTTCGGATTTATAGCGAAGATTATAATGTATAAAAATAAGGATCAATAATTAAAATACATAATTCAAACAAGAAAAAACATTCACTTATTAATAACACCTATTTATTAATCTCTAAATCCTAAACCCTATATTAAGTTATGGTTGTGTGGTGGGGCTATGCATTGTAGTGATGTGTTTAGTGTGAGTTTGTTAGAGCTATACACATACGTGTAACAACGTAACAATATTAGTTAAAAAAATTGATATATAAACCTTCTTGTAGCAATTTATGATTTAAAGAATTAAGATCATAATTATACTATTCTCTTCCATTCTATTCTCTCTCTCTCTCTCTCTCTCTCTCTCTCTCTCTCTTTTATTCATGCTTAATTGAGTTCTTCTCAATCTTTCATGATATTAGAGCTATAGCTCAGTTAACTCCAAATCTCTCGGCATCAATCGATACAACTGGTAACAATGGCTCAAGTTCTTCAACTGCTTCATTTTCTCTACAAAGTATTCCTATCAGTCCTAATTTTTCCATCAAATTTAATGAGACAAACTACTTGATATGGTGCGAACAATTGAGGCATGTGATTCGAGTTTATGGATTGATGAGTTTCATCGATGGATCATCTATAACTCCCCCAAGATTTGTCAAAAAAGTGGTTTAGGTTTCTACTGGTGATACAACTCAGAGTCTTGAGGTTCTTGAAAGCAATTATGAATTTTGATGTTTGGGATACCAAAGATAAGATTGTCATGAGTTGGATTTATAGTCCGATGACTCAAAAATTACTTGAGATATCTTCTTCACAGAGATAAAGATTCAACAATCTTACATTGTAAGGCTTTGGAAAAGGTATCTTATAATAATTTTTAGTCATAACTGATGCAATTGATATGACAATTGTAGACCCTTCAAAAAGGTGCTATGTCTATAAAGACTTACATTGGAACTATGAAAATTTTGCTTAATCATGTGTTTACTACTAGTGATGAATTAATAACTATGAACAAGTTCTTTATGTGCTTGGAGGACTTGGAAGTGATTAAGCTTCGATCATCATAGATATCACACATAAAATAACCATACCTCGATAAGGTGTTTAGCTCTTAAAGATTTCACGAGAAGAAAATGTAGTGTATGAATAGTGTGAACTATCAACAATTGATACAAGTATACAAGAAAATGTTGCAAGACTAGTCTACTCTCAGAATTTTCAAACAACAATCAAAATCGAGGTAATAACAACTTTACTCTTCAACCATAGAGTCAAATAATAACAATAATCAGGGCCAAAATTATCAAAAAATTGTGGCAACAACAATAAGAATAACTAGAACAAGAAGAATGAGAGGTACAAAGATACTTGTTAAATTTGTAAGAAATAAGAGCATAGTGCCTCTCGATGCTATTTTAGATACTTAAACTCCTCTAACAATATTGGTAATAATTCTAAGAGTTCAAGAAATCCATACATGCATTTGTCACAAGTACAAAAGAACGAACAATCTAAGAATTGTAATAATCAGCAAGATTTATCATCTTTGATGCCATCTAGTAGTAATAATCAGTCTCAACTTTAATTTGGGTCATTGTCTAATGATCAAGATTTCTACCAGTAGCTTACCAGGCTCATGAAACTTAAATGTTCAATCTTTCCTCTGTTAAAACTCTAAATTTGTCTATTGATCCTGGTTGGTATATGAACAAAGGTGATAATCAACACTTGACAAGCAATCTAAATGTCTTAGTGAGTCTTGTGCTATATGAAGGCTCAAAAGAAGTAAAATTCAGAAATGGTTGTATAATGCCTATATAACCTTATGGTAAAGGGTGTTTATCCACATAAATAATAAATTTAAAGTTGTGTGGAATTATGCATGTTCCAATGCTTGCCAAGAATCTTGTGTTTGTTAAGAGATTATGCGCAGATGACAATGTCATTGTTGAGTTCTTACCATGCTTATTTTGCATCAAAGATGTGAAAAGTGGCACTGTGTTGCTTGTTGATAGCACTGAATAAGGATCATACAAGTTGTCTATTGCTCGTGATCCAAAATGGTAATCTTTCACTTTCAACTACTTCAATGCTTACTAATGTTAACAATGTTGAGTGTCATAGTGAGTTAGTAGTGAATGGTGAATTGTGGCATAATAGGCTTGGTCATCTTTATGTTAAAGTTATCAAAAATGTCTAGTAGGAACGGTATGAGTGCCAAGTTAGCCTTCTTGTATGATATATGAGGCTTGTGAAATAGGAAAGTCATATAGGCTACCTATACAAAATTTTCATGTTGGAAACATTAACCCATTTCTGCTTGTTCATATAGATGTATGTGGTCTTGCTCTTGTGTTTTCTTTGAATGGCTCTCGTTGGTTCATTCAAATTATTGATGATTGCATGAGGTTTCAATTGCTTTATGATATGACATAGAAGAGTAAGATGCTAGAGTTGTACAAGAATTTTGTTGCTCTAATTAAAAAGCAATATGAGATTGATGTTAAGCAAGGCAATTTGATGATGGTGGAGAGTTTAGAGCTTTTGATTAATTGTTGTTTACAGGTGATTATAACAAGAGATTTTCATATCCACACACTCCTTCTCAAAATGGAGTTATGGAACGTAAAAACATACATATGGTAGAAATAGGCCTTTCATTACTCTTGAAAGTTGTTTAACTCTAGAGTTTTAGGAATACACCTTTAGATGTGATATCCATCTGATTAATAAAATGCATTCGAAAACACTTGAGTTGTTATACAACCAAGCACCAACATATGACTATTTAAGAACCTTTGGGTACCTTTGTTATCCCTACACTAGATCCTATAACTCAAACAAATTAGAACCCTATTCTATTCCATGTATTTTTCTTGGTTATCCACCCCAACACAATGATTATTGGTGTATATATATAGTCACTAAAAGAGTATATGCCAATCTTCATGTTGTTTTTTATGAGACAATTTTCCCTTTTCATACAAAGTCAAAGCTACTATCTTCTGTAACAAGCAACACTCCCAGCCATTCTCTCTTTATCTAGTTGCGTGTCTCCAAAATTTCCTTTAATGCCTTTGATTTGACTCAACTAGTGGCTTGTGTCATTAACTAGTCATTTTCTCCTTTAACACCTCATTTATCTAATGAACAAAACCAATTACCATTTACCTCTACAAACTCTTATTCTCATAACCTTGCTTCGAGTCTACAAACCATTTCTAATGATGAATCAACTTTATCTGGTATGCCTTCTCTAACACCTGATGCAATTCTTGTGTAACCTATATCAGTCTTGAATTCTGATAGACTTGATCTGTCAGTTTTCTTACCAAACACTTTACATATTGCCTTCACTACCACATCTTAATACCCATTCGATACAAACTCTAGCTAAGAGTGGTATCTTTAAACCCAAAAGGTTGACTATGCGAGTGATACTACTCTCTAAACCCATAACTATATCTGAATCCTTGAAGTTACCGATGGTTTGCTTCTATGAATAAGGAATTCTAGGCATTGGTAGACAACAACACTTGGGAATTAGTTATAGCTCTAAGTGATGCTAAGATTGTTGGAAATCAGTGGGTGTTTTGAGTAAAGCTTAAGGTTGATAAGAGTCTTGAGAGATATAAAAGTAGAGTTGTGGAAAAATTGTATGACCAAACTTAGGGAATTATTTACACATAAAAAATCAGTCCTATGGTTAAACCATCCATTATAAGGGTTGTGCTTACTTTTACTTTTTCCAAATGATGGGTTGTAAGGCAGCTTGATGGGAATAATACTTTCCTCAATGGGGATTTGCAAGAGGATACATGTTTGTTCCAACTTGAAGGCTTTGTGGACAAAGTGAAACCTCAATATGTGTGTAAAATAAAGAGACTTTTTATGGACTTAAATAAGCTCAAAGAGCATGGTTTCTTAAACTCAGTAATTGTCTGATTTAGTAAGGGTTTAAATGCCTCAATTTTGATAGCTTTATGCTTATATTTAAAACTAAAAATAACATGGTGGTTTTTTTATCTACTTGGATGACATTGTAGTCACTAGAAATAATATTTCTCTAGTTCAATCTACGATCAATAAGCTCAATAAGGTATTTACATTGAAGGACTTAGGAAGCTTAAATTCTTCTTGGGTATCAAAGTGATAAGAATAGATGATGTGCTTCATCTGTGTTAACTAAAACACATCTTCCAACTTTTGGAAATAGCTCAGCTAGTTGAATCCAAGCCAACCAAAACACCCTTAATCTTAGGGAAAATACTATCTAAATCCTCTACTCAACTTATTGAGGATGTAAGCTATTATAGGACCATATTTAGAACTCTCCAATATTGTACACTCACCATACTTGAAATAACACATTCAATGAATAAGCTTTTTGAATTCTTACATTGTCCAACTAATGTTCATCTCTCTTAAGCAAAAAGAGTCCTTTAATACCTTGGTCGTATAATCAATCATGGCATTACATTTCATAAGAGCACCTCTCTCAACCTAAGTGCATATTGTGATGCAGACTGGGCTACATACCCTAATGACAAAAAAAGCATTAAAGGGTTTGGCATTTTCTTGGGTATTTCACTAATCTCATGGTCTTCAGGGAAGCATAAGGTAATATCACGATCATAAAAAAAAGTAGAGTTTAGAGCTCTTGCTCATACCACTGTTGAATTGGTATAGATTCATAAATTACTAAAGGAATTAAAAATTTAATCGCAGGAACCACCTATGATATATTGTGATAATGTAAGTGCATGTAATTTGGCTAGAAATATTATGCTACACTCAAAGACCAAGTATGTAGAAATCAATTTTCATTTTGTAAGAGAAAATGTGCAAGTTTGTTCCAAGTGAGTAGCAAGTGGTTGATGTGTTGACAAAGTCTCTTACTATAACTCAATTTGAGAATTTAAAAGTTAAACTCACTATCTTAGATAAACTATGAGTTTACGAGAGAATGTTAAATGATGATTTGTGTGCTGTGATGTGCATTATAGTAGGTGTAATGTGTGTTATACAATGTATGTAGTATGAGTTTGTTAAAATATAGTTGAACAATCTCACTTACAAAATTGATATGTAGACCTCTTATAGTAGCTTGTGAATTCAAGAACTAAGATTATAATTCTATTATTCTTTTCTATTCTAATCTTTTTTTTTCGTGTTTAATTGAATTAAACCTCAAACTTAAATCATAAACTATAAATCTTAAATAAATTAAATTTAAGGTTATTTTAAATTTTCTATTATATATATATATATCTATTAAACATATTTTTTTTATTGTTAAGTATAAATGCTTAATATATTAAATCTTTTATCATATAATTTATAAAAAATTACAATCCTTTTACCCATCACCATGTATGTTACTTAGAAGGGTTTTAATTATGCGGTGTATCTTTTACACGAGGCCCAAGTTTTATTTCACCCAATTGTAAACCTATAATTCTGAAGGTAAATTCAAGTATATGTATAGCCAAATTGCAAGACACCTCGTCGTATCGAATCCATTCTCAACAGCCCAAAGAAAAAAATTTCAAGAGCGCGAAGACTGTTGAATTTGGCGCCAAAAAGCCCTGAGACAGTGTTCTTTCTTCTCTTCCTTGCTTCTCTCAGATCTAAGTGTTATTCATGTATCGTTCCTTAAATGATCATTAAACCCTAGATCTTCAAAGTTCTAATTACACTGTAAGATGGACATGGAAGGGTTATCAGTGATATGTGCGGGACTAGGAATGGCCGAAGAGGACGATAATGGCAATCGGATCGATTATATAAAGGGCGAGTACTGTCTAGGTATTTTATCTGTTTTTTCATCGTAAAATTTATTTTGTTTTCAAGAAAATGTTGGAAATATGAGGAAAAATGAAACGATGGATTATGCTTCATAGTTGTACGCTTTTTCTAGTTTTAATTTTTTTAATATAAACCCTAGCGGTTTTGTCTAGTTGACTGAACAAGGAGAGTAGTCAGGAAAGAAAAAAAAACCAGTATTCTTCTCATATTCTTGATTTTTGTGATTCCTTATACACGTTCAGTTAAGGCGGTTGCACAAGGAATTTATGAGTTGTTGAAAATTGAAATCACTACATTTCTCGATCTTTTGTTGTAGCCAAGAAGAGGCTATTGTTTCAAGTCTGAGATGATGCAAGCAATACGAACTTGGATGTTATTTAGGTCAATGGGCGTTTGATTAATCATTTACTTCTTTTTTGCAACTGATTCACCGCTTTCTTTAATTTATACGTGCTGATTTCTGGATTAGAAGTTTAGGTTATTTTACTTAACTACTTTGGTTAAAATTTTATTTACTATTGACAGATAACTTGAAAGATTTGCTGAGGTTTTTGAGACGTGATGACCCCCAGAACCGGCATGTTTTTAAGCAAGTTAGTAGATGGAATATTGTATTTAAAGATTTGATACCAATAATTGAGCATTGTGAAGATCGCAACCTGATTCTAAATGCAGGTGGTTTATTAATTTGTATGCATGTATCTTTTATGCTCTGTTTACGCATGTTATGCAAAGACTCTTAACACTTTATTCTACAGTGAAGGTTCTAGTGTTCCTAACCATGCCTATTGATCCATCATCCAACGATATATCGCAACAGATAGATTATTTATGGGGGCTGAAGTCCTCAATCACTAGCAGTAACATTGTTGCAGTTATAGTGTCACTTCTAGAAAGCCCACTGGAAAGTCTAGAAGGGTAAGTGAAGAATGAATACATTTTAATCCTTTTTTTCTTATTGATTACCGTAAAATTAGGAATCAATGTCATTTTCCCAATTTATTTAAGCTTATAGATTTTCCTCAATTATAACCTGAAAACTTCGTTGCTATGATGGAATAAGAATAGATGTTTAAAGTTAAATTTGATTTCTCTTGCAAAGCTTCTAAGCATTAGTAAGCTCTCTATATATTTATCTTGGGTTCTTTTGGACCACTTATGTTCACCTTCTTAAATTAAATTGTTAATTTCATGTTTCAGAGGCGCATTCTGTCTACTATTTTTACTGAATTGTTTAACAAAGTGAACCTTTTCTAAAATGTAATGATATATCAATCTTTTTTTTCTGTATCTTGACATTTCAATTTCTTGCATTGTAACGTTTTCTTTAATTTATATTATGGGGTAAAACTTTCTTATAACTAGTTTACGTCTAAATGATACTTTATTTGTTATGAAACTTATATTTGGTTCTGTGATTAATTTTTGCTGCACAGTGACGTGTTCACAGAGGATGACTGGAAATTGGTACAGTTGATACTTACGTTGTTCCGAAATATCTTGGCTATTCAAGAGATCTCCTTGAGCCAAAAGGCCAGTGGAACAGCCAGTCACCTTGTATCATTGAGAGAGAGATTTCTAGAAGTTTTGTTCCGTGAGAATGTAATGGACTTAATTTTAGTCATAACCCAACATTTTGGTGGGTCTAGTGGTTACCTCCGGCATGATAACCTACTTTTGTTGGAAATTTTCCATTATATTTTTTCGGGTCAAGAACCGGAGTTGATTGCCAAAGTACATGTAGTGAGTTGTAAGGTTGGTTCCTAACTCTTGCATCTTTTCTGGTTGTGATCAATATGGTAAACTTTTTGGTAATAAAGTCGCAATTGGATTTTGCCATTTTTCCTTTTGTCATTGATTGGCCATTGGCTTGGTCTGGCTTTCTGAATTTTGAAGATATTCTGTTCTACTTTTGTAGGTGGATGAAGATACCAAGGATTCTATTAGCCGTCTGAAGTTTATCATGGAGGAAGAAGAGAATCAAAGACTTAGGCTCCACAATTTGGCGCGAAATTCCTATTCTAGTGGAACATTTTCAAGGCATACTGTGGTATGCTTTGGTAACGGTTAATTCTAGTAAGGGTTTACTTCTTATTTGAATTAACATTAGTTTTTTTCCCTCCCTGCACAGGACGGTTCAAAAGCAGTTTTCATGGGGAAGCCTGATGCTTCCTGTGACACCCTTCTTAAACCACATAAATTTGGTAATGGTCCCTCTAAAAGAATTGCATGGGATCATGGGAGATTACCTCTAGCAAAGGATAAAGTATTGGAATTGCTGCATGACTTCATCAACCAGTTTTTATCAGGGGGATATAATGGTATGCATTTCTTTTCTCGATTAAAATGATTGGTTTTCACTTCTATGCTATTCCATCATGATTCCATTTACTACTACAAATTTTTTGACTTAATTCAAACGTGTATCAGTTTTAATGCAGTCAATTCGTGAGGACATTGAAAAAGAACATCACACAATTCAGAAGAGTGATGTCATTGTCTTCTTCCAGGTTGCTCAGTTTGTTACTTCTTTTCAATATCACAAGCTCTCAGTCTCCAAGGTGAGATATGGACCTTTAGATAATTATTATAGATGGTCCATTTCATGGATACATGCAACTGAATCATTGTTTCATTTAGTGTGTTTTTCATTTTGAAGGCATGATATGGATATTTTCTAGTTGGAAGCAATGAATTTAGAAGACATGCATATGCCAGAACATTGACTTAGGTAATAAATGGAGTCATCAAATGACTTAGGTAATAAATGGAGTCATCAAATGACTTAGTTAATAAATGGAGTTATCAAAGTACTTGAAGTTACCTATATTAAGTATATGATGGAATGAGATATCAAGAGTTTCATGCTTAGCCCAAGAAAGCGTTGAGTAACATTTTTGAAAAGTCATTTCTTTAAATGATCAGATCCATTTAGCATGGTTATGATTCTGGTAGCCATTGTGGGCAATTAATTAGTACCAGCCACTTCTTTGTTAAAATAGGCAGGATAACCATTGATAGAATAATAAATAAAAAATTATGGACCAAGCAAACCAAATGCTCCTATGTGTTTTGGCAAACCAGAGAATAGGATTAGGTAAATTCGACTTATTTTCATTTTTATTTTTTTGTATAAGAAACACAATCCGAGTTCAAAATTGAACCACTCTGGTCATTGAAAGTACAAAGTATTGGTTGAATTTTTTTGATAATGTATAAAGAATTTTTTTGATAATGTATAAAACAGAACAAAATAAATATATGCTACTACTTTGCGGTTTAAGGTTTTTTTTCCAAAAAATATTGACTTTATTAAACCATATTACAGTTTTGCGTTTCTGTGCAATGCATTAATGGTTGCTTCAAATATGAGGCATTGCACTTCAGATCTAACCAAATTGAAATGATTTACATGGTCATTTTTGGGAACTCTAATAAAGTACGTCATTTGTTGATGCAGCAAATTCTATTTCTTTCCTAATTTTTAAAAGGCTGGTATTGGCTAATAGGCTTAAACTCTGTATAAACTTATGTTCTCCTATTGAAATAGAAGATAGTTGTTTACCTGATTTGTTGTTTAACAGCCAAACATGGGCATAGATGCATCTGAAACTCTTCTTGATACACATGCTGATAACTCCTACTCTGGAGGTGATATATGTGGACCCATTGCAGCAACGCTGAACGACTTGATGTTTCAACTAGTCATTGTAAAGTGGCGCAATGCATTTGAAGGATTGAAGGAAACACATGACTACAAGTTTGTCTCTGCAGCTGGTTCTCTAATGAAAATTATGGTGCGCCATTAATCCAAATTATGTGTGTATATATTCCATATGTCCACATGCACGTGTCTCTGTGTGGTTTGTTTAATGTTGCCTATGGCTTAGTATGCATTGACAAGTCAGTAATTCTCCGTTTGCTTATTTGTCTTTGAATATTAAGCATATAATTTGTTCTTTGTTGGATTGCTTGGTGGATCCTAGTGTGCTACGCTTGTACATATTCTTTTATAAGAAGAAATGACTGCATATAATTTGAAGGCTATGAATTTTGATGTCGGGATGAAAATTTTACATGTGGATGATGTCTAACATCCTTCTTGCTGGCAGATTTGCATGCTAGATTTGGTGCTTGAGTTATTGCCGGAAGACTCTAAGGAGCCTCAAACAGCACGTGTACTTCTTTATAAGTTATTTTATGATCAGACTGATCAAGGGATGACTCATCTCCTGTTCAATTTACTCAAATCATTTGACTCACATAAGCAACCAAAAAGGTTATTTTTTTATTTCAAGAATTATTGTATGTATTTATAAATTTTTACTAATTCTTTTAATCTTTTGAATCCCATGTTGATGAATTATTGGTTAGTACATAGTTTATTTCAATATATTAGAGTTCATGTCCAAGTTTTGTTAAAAAGAGAATTTAAGAACATTGTATTTCTGATATAGTCAGAAGGGGAAAAATGATCCAACCTTTGATGATCTGTAAGTCCTAATTTGGCAATACATGATTAAACAATACTTTTGCTTTGTGTCGATGACATTAAAGAACACAACATAACACTTTTTTGCTCTTGTTTCTCGATATGCTATAATTGTTGTACTTATGAGTCTTTTTCCCCATAGTGATCTTGCAGATTTGGTAGAGATGATTTATAAAGTTCTGCAGCTAGTAGAGATACTTCAAGGACGTGGAACTTTAAGGGTAGGTCAGGATTGGTGATTTTGGAGGTTAAGTATTATGTTTTCATCTTATTTTTAAACTTTTATGTTATAGAAAAATCACTAATCATATTTTTTTAATAATCTGATGCATATGCCTGGTTTCTTATATTTGTAATTGATATTTCTGTATTGTCTGGAAGGCACTCTAATGTTTGCTGTGAAATTAATCATTCAATTATTTTGGGCTCTCGGAATTTCATAATTTTTTTTTTGTTTCCTTTATTTTGTTTTTGTTTTGAATCTGCTAGTAGAGCCTTTTTTATTTTGTTAATGTGCACTAACTCTATTTTCTTTTTATCATTGTTAAGGTCTCTAGGAAATTAAGGAAGGGAAAAAAGAAGAAAACATTAATTTGTAAGGGGACAGAAGACCAACTCTCGGGACAACGTTCTAATTGCGAGACTGAGATTTCTATCTCTAGTCTTGAGCGGGCAGCAGAAATGGGTGAAGCAAATGAGGCAATCCTGCATACTAGTTCTGATGGAAAACAAGGCATTAGTTGCGCTGAATCTGAAAAATCTGCAGTAGAGATAGATGGTACTGATGGCAACATGGCACAGATGGATTGCATGAAATCTAGCTATTCCAATGGTGACGATCTCAATGACCCTGATGATTCTTCTGAAGATGAAGAGATTACTGCAACTGATGAAGTTGATTTTAAATTGTCAACTTTGGTATCTGCCCTAGTAAACAATAATATTATTCAGAAACTTTGTTGGCTTCTTAAGTTTTATAAGAGTAATTCTTCTTCTACAAATTATTACATAATAAGCATGTTGCGGAGGATCACAGATGACCTCGAGCTCTCTCCAATGCTGTATCAGGTAAAATCTCATGGAACATAATTACCTTTAGGCTTTAAGTACTGTTCTTTTTAAATGAAAGGCATTAAATACTTTTTGATAATATTGCAGCTATCACTTCTCACTACATTCTACAATATTCTGGCCGAGCAAAAATCTTGTCCGTGCCAGGAATATTCAGAAATTGTCGATTTTCTTTCAAGTGTGATTAGAAAGATGATGAAGAAAATGAAAAAACAACCACTTCTCTTTGTGGAAGTTCTCTTTTGGAAAACTCGCAAAGAATGCCACTACATTAATGCTGAATATTTACTTCATGAACTTGGTCACTTGAAGACGCAAAGTAGAAAATGGGAAAGCAATTTAGGGGGTCCAGACATTGATCCATCAGAGGCCCAGGGGTCTAAACCTATAAGCATTGCAGATGCACTTGGTGAAGATGAAGCGGATATTGTGATCTCTCATGAGCTTAGAAATGAGACGTATGTTACTGAAGCAAGAGCGACCTCTTGTGTATTAGCAATCTTTGCGGTTTTTTCCTATCTATTTCAATTTTTTCTCAATTGTTAGATTTTTGAACGAGGTTAATATCTATGGGATTATGATGCAAGAAGTGTCTTTGGATGAGTCCATTTTGTTAACAATGACAATCGAGAATTTTTTTTTCCAGGGTACAGGGATTCACTGCTTCTAATTCAGATAATGAGCTTTATGAACAACAAAATCATTACCAGTATGTCTTTTAGAATTATAAAGTGATAATTGGTGCTCTTATTTTTGTGCTCTGTAATTTTTGTCTTTTTTGTCATTGCAGTCCTGGAAAATCAGTGGAATCTGAAGGGTTTGCTAGGAAAAAAAGAAGACTATTTCTTGGTTCTGAGCTAAATGAAAAAATAAGAGATCTATATGAGAAGTATGTCCGCTTAAATTAAAGCATTTGAGCGTAACACTAGTTTTTCTAAACTTTTCTTTATAAACCCATTAACATATTATTGCTAAATATAATCTAAACTATTAGTATGTTATCTATAATAACTGAATGTTATCCAAAAAGAGGAAAAGCCTATGGAATATTGGCAATCATGGATTGGCCACTTAGGTTTTTTTTTCCCAACATCATTGAATACTTCTGACAAATATGGTCAAATTAGATTCAAGGATGACCTGCATTGTAGCCGTATTATAGCCGAAGGCCTGGACCCTGATGGTAAAGTTTCAGCAGCTCAAGTTTCCAATAAGCTGAAACAGCTTGGGCTTAAATCTGCACAAAGGAAAAGAATGCACCATCGTGGTAGACCTATTTCTACCCCTACACAACTTGATGAAGAAGATAGAGTGCTGGAAAATATTGGCGATCTTCAAACTTCAACTGTTTTGGAGGAGAGCTTATCAAGTCAACCTATGTAAGTAAATATGAGTTCCTTAGTTTCGTTGTGTGGGTTTAGGGTTTAATAAGATCATGTAAGCGTATGCATGTGGATTCTTAAAATTTCAAGTTAAAGAATTTTTACTATATGACCTGCCTTCTTTGTTTAGAGGACAAGGTGATGAAATGTTTCTTTAAGAGCTTAAATTTAAATTCTAATAATTAACCCAGTATTTATATTCAAGGATTTTCATGGTATTATGGACATATAGTCTGTAAAATTTTCATGAACTTTTTGTTTTCATTCCAGGATAAGTCTTTAATGGCTTTGGCTTGTGGTCTCATATTTTGTTATTTTGTTGACTGCTTGTGTTCACCATTACCATCATCCTCATTCTTATTCTATAGGCAGAAAAGGAAAAGAGTTTGGGCTATTAGTGAAGATGAAGAAGCTACCATTAGATCTTTATATGAACAGTAAGTGTTACTTTTCTTGCTTGATAAGCTCCTAAAATTTATTCTCTTGATAGGTACTTAATAAGTTTCGGGGAAATAGGGTTGTGGTCCATATATTAATTAGCGTTTCTTACATAAAGGGTTTTTTTGGATTTGCTTTGGTTTACCCAGGTTTAAAGACCATAAGAGGTGCAGCTACATGATTGCCAATGCATTGGGTGGGGAGAATAAATTCACAGCTTCCCAGATTTCTCGCAAGCTTCAGAAGCTTGGTCTACGCATTCCCCAGCGGAAAAGGGGTGAGGATCTGATTGACTCTTTTGTGGGCAAAATGCATGACTCTGATGATGAAACACTTATGTCATTAATGAACAGGTAATTTCATGTTCCTTAATGTCTATGACGAATCAATGTCTCTGTGTTCAAGTTTTTGCATCAAGTATTAGCATCCATGCAATACTTTGATTGTGCAATCCCACCTGACTTCAGCTGAACTTTTTTAAAATGGAAATTTTTACATACTGTTTGGTCAAGTCCTTTATTACTTTCATTTCATAATAAATGTATCCTGGCTCCAGTTCATAGACATGCAATGCATTAAATTAAAACTTGCAGGGGCAAAAAGGCGGATAATAGTGGATGGCTCAGTGAAGGGGCAGATGAACAGAATGGTGGAGGAAATTTATCTGATGATTCTGATGAAATACTGAGCTCTGTTCTCAAGCAAGTTTTTCCTCCCCCCTTCCCTCACTTCCTAATAAAAATAATGTCAGAGTTAGGTTGACTACAAAGGGTATATAATGAGACTGATAATCTTTCTCTTCTGTATGGGCTTTAACCTTTTGTTTTCAGTGTTACTGACATTTCTTTACGTACACTAATTCTGGTGACATTTATGAGTTAGGTTGGGTACAAAGGATATACAATCTAGAGATTTATAATCTCTCCTTTTTCTGTATAAGCTTATAACTTTTATGTTTTAGGTGTTGCTAACATTCCTTTTAATGTAACTTATTTTGGTGATTTATCTCATTTCATCTTTCAACATATGAAGCTACTTTCTGATGATTTTATCACATTTCCAGAATTCAACATATAAAGTTGCTCCTTGTTGTTGGCTCCCTGGATACCCTGCATCCTCTTTCCTGACATACAACTTTAGTCTTGTCTTGTTAACTTTATTTGGCATACTTGCATATATTCTCTTGAACAACAATTCACGTTGTTCCATACAGTCACATCATCTCTTATTGATATTGAAAAGTCTTCGAAGCATGTATGCCCTCATGCATTTTCATAGATATGTTCTTAAATGCAAATACAATTCACTTGATAAGGAAATGAAAGTTGAATTTTATTTCCACCTCTCGACATAATATAAAGAATATTTTGTTATATAGCTAGTCTTTTTGTCTGAATGCTTGTTTATCTAATATCATCTCATCTTCTGCATAAAAGGAGAACTAGGAAACCACTTTCTAAGAAAAATAAAGTCATGCCTAAAGCCATTACAATTGAGGGCACAGAAAATGACTGTGGCTTGGGCAATGCAGCAGGGGAAGATACTGAAGAACGGTAAGATGTTTGTCCTCATAATTTTCTGTTTCTCTAGTTGAATTTTAGATTCAAAAAGGCATTTTTCTAGTTTTGCAACTATGTCTATCGTAGAAGTTTCTATGACCCCACACTTCCATGGGATTACATGAAAAATAGCTTTTTATTCAATTAAATTAATTTTCCATGATGAATAGAGCAATTCATATTTGACCTCACTACTTTCCTTGTATATTAACTTCTCCTTTCAGATATGTTGGTGAAGAGTCCATTGTGTCAAAGCCTGCAGGATCAAGTGAGGGTTTTCCCTTTAACCCAGCAGCTACTAACGACACTAAAGAAGCTGAGGTGATAGTTACAGGCAATGCAATGTCTATGGACAGTGTTTTTCATGAGCTACATCAGAGAATGGAAGATGAGTTGGCCGATTCTGGGGATGAAATGGATTATAGTGCATCTTCAAGGAGTGTTGTAGATAGAAGGAAGTTGAGAATGGTATTCGATGATGAGGATGATGACTGAAATGGCAGCATGGACGGGTCTCATTCTGTCGAGATTCTATATTAACATTTTTGAGTCAGTACATGTCATATTTCATATCTATTTAGGTTTGTTCCTGAGTGACATTGTCTACCTTACTCGAATTATATCTACATAAGATGTTTATAACTTGATATTTATTGCCGATTGAACTTTCAAAGACAATAATTTGAACTATAAGCTCTTATTATACATATGAATCAAGCAAAGTAATAATATCATAACATATTCTTCTCTTATTTTTTGTGCATATGGTAATATCTTAATTGTATTTATTGTACGAAATTAGGAATATTCGGATGTTCTCGTCCGCCTAGCAACTCAGATGTACAGTTCCCCAAGTGCTCACGACTTAATTCACTATGTTCTGTTTTGGCACGTGGTATTATTGGATTTGACATGCTTTGGGTTATGGCATGGGATCACTACCATTACCAGATGAATTTTTTGGTGAATACTAGCAGTCTAGCAGCTTGTAGAGGTGGTCTATGCTCCGTAGATATTCGAGAGGGTCAGACATGATTAGTTTTTTTTTTTTTTGTAAAAGTTTTATCGTATTTGGAGTATCTAGTATCCATATTCGTACACGCATAATATCTGCTGGAGAGGCTATTAAGAAAAGGTCTCGTTCTTGGTATGTTTTTTTATGTCAAGTTTCATATCAAGATATTATTAACGGTGTGACTAGTTTGTGGTTCGGTGATTCTCAATTTTCATTATTATGTATCTAAGATCAAATTTCACCCTTTAATGTTATTCTTATTTAATAATTTTTTTGATTATATTGCCTTTTTTTTCTTTTATTAACGGCACTGATATAAAGAATGCTAGTATTTTTATAAAAAGCTGTTTCAATAGTATTTTTGTGAGAATAGTCACAAGTAGTACTTTACTTTTGAACTGATTAACAAGTAATTCACGAACTCTTGCACGCAAAGCAAAGTTCATTATCAAGTTGCTTGCGGTAAATTGTTTAGATGACCCCTTCTATGTGATTCTTTCATTTTTGACTCATTTTGCTGAATGTGTGAATATAAGTTGATCAATTAGGTGGTAAAAAACAAAAAAAAGTAGTCTAACAAGGGGATTAAAAAAGAAGAGAAATGTACACAGTATTTTAGTGATGTATTTAGAGTAATTTATTTTTTTAATTATTTTTTGTAACTTTAACCATTTTTATGAAAAAGTGATATTATAATAACAAATGATAGAATTTTAAAAACATTTTTATTTTTATTTAATTTAATTTTATATTAATTTTGTAGTCCTTTTTTTTATTAGCAATAATTTATAAAAGTGATATTTTAATAATAATTAAAAAAAATTGATTATTTGTATGAGTTGTCCTTTTTAAAAAAAATAAAAAGGATTAAAATGAAAAAAATTACAAATGGATTGAAATACTCTTCTTGAAATAACTAAGGTTATTACTCGGTTGAGGACTTCTGACACTTTTACAAGAATTTAATTCACTGGTTCGAAAGTTACGAATGAAATGCGCTTTTGCAAGAATGCGTGGACTATTTAAGCATGAATTACACTAATTTTAAATTCTAATTTCAGCCATTTATATGTTTTGTAATGTGTAGATGCATTGTTCACACACATATAAATCTCACTTTTCTCTCTTAGAGTCATGCATGCTATAAAATATTATGTACATTTTTAAGAAACTAATAACCAGCTCCATATTATATATAATGGTGTGGATACAAGTTCAAAATCTACACGGGTATGCATGATTTATTTATTCTTCCTCCATGCGTCCACTTTGTAAATACACCTATCCTAGATTAAATTAATTGTGAATAAGCATTAATACTACTCAGCATAATATATTTTCTCCATACAACATTTGTTATTGTCCCCTAAGAAACGGAGCGATAGTTTCAGGAGGTTGCTAAGTTGAAACTGATTCCTTAACTACTGTTAACTTGATTAATAGCAGTCATGAAATGGCTTTCTTTAGAAGGTAGTCCAGTTAACTTTAGAATTATGTGAGCGAAGTAGTTTATATAGAAATAACAACAATTTGGCTCATATCACAGACAAGTTTGATCTGGGTTGTGGAACGCAGATGTTCTTAGAGGTCGTGATGAAATCAAGTTCTGGCATTCTAATGTACGATAAACTCTTTGCTCTTCCCCCCCCCCCCCCAAAAAAAATCTTGTATAACATGCAATATTTGTACCAGAATGCAAAACAAATGAAAGGCTTCAACTAACAGAAGCTGTTCAATATATTACAACTAATAACACAACAAAGACTGCTTGAGATGCAAGCAAAAGGAGAGACTAGTAAAGAACTTTGTTTAACTGGCTGGGAAGGATACAAAATTATATTGATGTTACTCGGACAGAGTTATCAGCTGAACCCGTCAAGAAAATTGGCAGTGTTGGGTGCCAATCAACAGTGGTTATAGCAGCACTGTGCGGAAGAGTTTTCCACCCATTTGTAAGACCTCGAACCTAAGTCAAATTAATGAAGCAAAGTTCTAGGCTTAATGTCTCTATAAGTTTTGTAATTATTCTAATGGCAGAGGCCAATACATGTAAAGATGAGAGACACATGTCCCATTTTAACTCTTGACAAATAAATTTTTAGTTGTATTATTTATGAAGTTATAGATAAATTACAAGTATAAAATAAAACTGTACCCCACCTACATTTAAAATTTTTAGTTTTTAACACTCAATATCTCATAAAAAAAACTCGATAATTTGAATATATTTTACTACATATATATTTTTTAATTAAAAACAAATAATAATTATTAAAGAACTAATATTATTTTTTCCTGTGTATATGATGTCGCTCATTGATAAAAATTCTAAATCTACCATTGTCTAAAGGTACACTTTAGTTCTATAACTCAATTTTTTTATTTTTTAATGTGTATATGATGTCGCTGGTTGATAAAAATTCTAAATCTACCATTGTCTAAAGGTACACTTTAGTTCTATAACTCAATTTTTTTGAGGTATACGCTTACCGTCATCAGTTAACTCCAAATGGTCGTATATTCAAAAGTTTGAACTAAAAACAAAGTAAAAAAAGTTGATTTTTGAAAACCATGAAAAAGAAAAGATCCAGTTTATAATTTAGATAAAAAAATTGAAAAAAGTATACATCGAATATATTTTTTTTTTGGGGTTAAAAATTTAAGATTTTCATTTTATTTTTAAATTCCAATTTTTTAGTCTTATGCCTTTTTAATTATTTTATTTTATCTCTTTTCATTATTTCCTTTTTGTATCTTTATAAAATCTATTTTTTTAATTTCATTTTTAAAGAATTAGATAACATATGTATATTAAAGATGGAGAATGAAAGTGTACTTTGCCCCGTATGCATATGAGGCGGCACAAAGAACTGGATGGACAGTGACAAGCCAAATCAATGGATCTGAGAGGGAAGCAATATAGATAAACCTGATATATGGGTGCTCGTACTGAACCAGATGTTACCAATAGTCTCCTCCCGTTAGAGTCCAATGCCATTTCATGTCTGCAATGTTTTGAGTTCTCAGGGTCACAAAACCTACAACATAGCATGGTCAGAATAATCATTGTGAGGGTTTCCTTTTCTCCACTCTACCATGATACTGAAAATGCAGTGATGATCACATTTCACTAACAAAATGGATCGGAAATAGTAGGTGTACAATAATATACATTTGATTATTCGTGAATGAGAATCACACATTAGTGTAGATAAATCAATATTTAGCAGTCACCCAATATGACATATTGGAGGTAATATCCCAATCCCAAATCCCACACATTAGGTGGCAACATTACCTGGTACAGTTTCTCGACCAAAGGACTTGACCTTGGTTCTGCAAGCTCCATTCTATGATCTAGCAATACAAAAGCAAGTCCACGGACATCAAATAAACATCGGATAATTCTAGGATAAAATAACCTCAGATGATAAAAAGTGAAGGTACTAACTTTCCCATCTACCCCCAAGCTAAAGATGCTAGTCTCCTCGGGCCCAAAAAGAATAGAGCTTATAGCAGTATCATGTGCAGGCCATCCAGTAATTTGCAGACCGGCAGACATATCTATTCCTAGTTAAGATTTTCCATTCATATTATACAACACCTATTCATAATCAATTGATAAGAAAAAAACCTAGTCACAAGGATACCAAACATGTGTATCATTCCGTCAGTCGCAGATGCTGCTAAAATCTTTCCATTATGGTTGAAGCTTAGGGACGTAATAGCAGGTGGATCTTTACCGAGAGGAAGGACTATCTTCAAGGACAGAAGATTATTAGACAAAAAGAAGCACAAAATGCAAAATGGCACTTATATCCACGCATGCAAGGTTCTCAATGTCTTGGTCAGCAAAGCACATACCATAGCTTTCCACGTCTTCATGTTCCACACAGTTACAGAAGCAAACCCCAGATTATCTAAAGAGCTTGAGTCATACCTACAATCAGAATAACGTTCAATGAACCTACCGTACTTACCCAATAAACCAGACAAAGAATAGAAACAAACCACAACCTCAACATTCATGGGTGCACGCGAATACAAAAACAACAAAATAGACTTGTATACAGCTTTTTATTAATAAATGTGAGAAGAAAAAATCAACCTGAATGTGGCCAATCCTCCGGGAACATAAATAACAAAGAGAGGGGTCATAAAATCATCCAACCACATAAATAATTTTAAGGGTAAACAGCTTCCGAGGTATCCAAACTTTGGTCCATTTTACACAAAAGTACCTGAATTATTTTGCTCTACACAAAGATACCCATACTCTTATTTCGTTTACACATAAGTACCTTTTTGTGATTAAGTTATGTCACGTCAATTAATTAACGTTAATTAACTGATGTATCAAATAATTAGTTTACGTGGCAAAACTTAATCTTAAAAAGGTATTTATGTGTAAACGAAATAAAAGTCTGGATACTTTTGTGTAGAGAAAAATAATTAATGCATCTTTGTGTAAAATGAATCAAAGTTTGGGTACCTCGGAAGCTATTTAGCCTAATTTTAATCAACCAACCAAGTTAATAATTTTAATCTCTCACATATAATGAATCACCTCACCAATTGGTGCTTTTAGGATTTCTCACTGTCATTGATGGTCTTTTTAACAGAACATTGCTTACTTAACATTTGCCATCTAATGAAATGCAAAAGAAACTACATAAAACAATTTGATAAGTCACAATCAGAGAAACAATATACCTCCCAGAAGCTGCCGCAGAAACAAAAATTGGCTCTACAGGGCTGCACTTTATATCTAACACCCTGCAGTTAAAAGGGGGAGAAACAAGGGAAAAATGTAACGGTGAATCATGAATGAGACAGAAAAAGCGACCAGCTCATAGAATCCATTTTTGCAATACCTCGGAAATGATTCAGTTGTACTGAGGTCACATACAACTCTCTTTGCATCAGCGTTCCATGCTTTAATGCCACCATCAGCAGTGCCTATGAGAAGCTTGTCTCATGAAGAACCACAACACTTAAAGAAGGTTCGATCTTAATACTCAAATAATCTTCTAACCCAGACCATTTTATTGTTTAAGATAAATGTACTTACCAACCGATCGGATTTACACTCCCACTCAAGTGATGTAATTTCCGCTCCACAATAAATGGTAGCATTTCTAGATGCTGGAGTTGATGAGTCATATGCCCATATCCTTTATTACACATAAATGAAGAGCAAAGAGAAATTACAAATTTGAAATCAGCAAATCATACAACCGAGGACCCTACCTTTCTCTATCACATTAGATCCTTGCAGATGTCATGATCACAGTTTAGAATTAGTCTCTTACAAAGTACCTGACTGTGCCATCCATGGAAGCACTGGCTATGTTGTTACCAGAGGCAGAAAAGCGGCACCTAGTGATTTGACTGGTGTGACCCAAAAATGTCTCCTGAAAAACACAACTCTCTAAAAGTTATGGAACATTTGAGCATCAAATAAACAGAACCGCCAATCTACATCACAGCCACAAAAAATAAATGGGAAAAAGAAGGAAATGACAATAACAGCCATGCCTTGATGAGCAATTTACCTGAAAATCAACTTTAACTTCAGGCAATTCTTCTGCATGACTTTCTTTTCCATTTTCTGCCACAAAACATTCAAGATCAAAAAGTTACTATATAAATAATTTTATGACAATACACATTGGTTCTCAATCAACACATCAAGTAGTTTCTGCCTCTTGATAGAATCTTCAGCTTTTATTAGGCAATATGAAACAGCTATTGCACTACCTCTGAATATAGATGCAAGAGGAATCATACAGATAAGTTGCATACCAATATTTGAATCAAGTTGGAACAATTGACTGTTATCAGCAATTCTACTACCCTTCTCATGGAGATCTGATGAAGAACTTAAATTATAACCAGACTTCAAAATATTTGACTCTGGTTGATTACCCACTGCTTCAGCAACAACAAATTCTTGACCTGACTTTGCTTCATTCGTCTGTGGAGAGGCAGGGGATGTTTCCCAGTTGTCTCTGGATATAACAATTCTTTCCTCATTCGCAGCACTTGAGGCACTCTTGGTTTGTTCGGTGCTTGAGCTTCCATCATTAAATGATGAAACATTACTAACCACAAGAATTAAAGAACATTAGTCATAAAAGATAGCTGCATTTAAACCATAGTAGACTCGAGGGCTTCAAAGTAAAAAGATACCTCCTTAGCTGGCTTAGCTGAGCCTCTTTCTCTTCTAATAAAGCCTGAAGTTCTGACAACTTAAGATTAAGTTGTTTGATGTCCTTTTTTAAACGGTTAATGGTGTTTTTCTCTGAACTGATCTTCAAAATGGTAGGGATGCGTGGTTTAGTTAAGGATATATATGTTTTCCAATGGCAGGCAACAACCAGTAATCATGGTTAAAACCAAAGCTTCAAATAAGTTGTATGATTGTCAAACTTATGTAAGTAATACTAAAAGTAGTCTTCTACAAAAAGTAGCATCTTGTTCAGGAAAAAAAAATTACACTTAAGAAAGAAGCCCTCCCACAATTGTCAAACTCTGATGAGTTAGAGTGTGGTACGATCGAGCAATTA
Source organism: Hippophae tibetana (assembly GCA_037013495.1). Taxonomy (NCBI): domain Eukaryota; kingdom Viridiplantae; phylum Streptophyta; class Magnoliopsida; order Rosales; family Elaeagnaceae; genus Hippophae; species Hippophae tibetana. The sequence continues at coordinate 18,058,211 of CM072807.1, read as the reverse complement.
AAACATATGCAGCATTCCTAAAAAAATGTCAACTTAGATATTATTTGAATACTGAAAGGATATGAGTGCCATTGAACATCTCACTGAAGAAATTCCTCACAGAAACATGCAATGCATCATACCACTCCTTGGAGAAATATGTACGAAATTCCGGTTCAATACTAGGATTCTTTAAGTATGGAATTGCTGCATAAGTGCTCAATACCATAAATGAAGCAGAAAAAAAATCGTGGAATCAAAAATGAAAAAAAACAAGAAGACAGAACCTCACCAAACCATGGAGCCCAATCCTGGTTCCTTTGCAGCATATTATTCCCATTTATTCCGTAAAACTCTACAACTTTATCCTTCCTTCCCAGTAGTACAGCACGAACAACATAGTAGCGCAAAATAGAGACCTCCAATTTGCAAAGGGTATCAAAAAACACTCTCTCATATGACGAAGACAGGCACTGTTTGAAGAAATTCAATAGACCAACTAATTTTTCTGCCTGAAACTTGGGAATGTACACTGTGAAGATTAAATCTAAGATCTTGTCCAGTTGAAATCCTTTACCAATATCGGTAGATAATTCAGATTCAAAAGCTTGCAAAGAGTTTGCAAATCCTCTGAAGACAAGAAATTCCTTCACAAGCTCCTCAGCATACTGCATGTTCTCCATAGTGTCTTGCAAAACCTACAAAAGAGATATCATTTTTTTTACCTCTGTAAGCCAAAACTATGGTTATCAACTATCAAAAATAGCCATGGTTCACCTAGTGGTCCTTGTGCTAGTGTTCAAAGCACTCCAATTCACCAAGTAACGTTTGATCTTAAAGAAAATATCACAAATCCGCAAGAATGTGCTTTTCTTATACATATTATTCAATGGATTATACTAACGCATTTCAACATTAAAGTTGGAACAAAAATAAAAAAACGCAATGGAAATTTGTAACGGTCCTCAAAGTCAGTTAGGTTAGATTAATCATATGTGACTATATAAAATACTCAAACAAATTAATATTTAAGATTAAATATAAGTTCAAGTAGCTTATGATGATATATGTTCTATCCAACTTAAGACTAATGAAAAAACCGAGGATGAAAAGATAAAAGCTATCACAATTCACAAGCTGAAATTCAATAGAGGAAAATAAATAAAATGCTATATATATATCCCCTTACCCAATCTCAATTTTCCGAGAAATGAAATAAAGCTTGAAAGTTGAAACAATAGAAACAGAGGGATCTTAAAAGATCTAGGGTTCACAGTAGTTGGATTTAGGGTTTATGTGTACAAGTCGGGAGGGTACCTGGTGGAATTGCAGAGGAACTGGAGGGAAGACCTATGGTCGCAGAAGCTTACTCCGATTTGCAATGGAAGAAAATGGATTTCGCTTTGGCACGAAGAAAAAACTAATTATAAATAAAAATAAAAAATATAATTGATATTTACATTATTTTTTGGGCTTTTGGCCTGTTGGCACGAGAGACTCTTCTTCGGTAGCATCGGGAATCAGGTTGGTGTTATCCACGACCACGACCGTAAACAAAATTGATAAAAATCCAGCATTAATAATTAAAATTTATCTTTTAAATAAAAAATATTGATTTTTTAATAATATATTTTTATTAATAATTAACTCTTAAATTCTAAATTCTAAATCTTAAATCTTCAAATATAAACTCTAAACCATAATTATTTAAACATATGGACCGATTTGTAGCACAACCCGAACTAAAGTGAGCGATCTAAGTCAAAATGAGCAGTCCAAACCGCAAGACGAAATACTTTGGATAGAGTACTTGATTATGCATATTTAAAATGCACTAGCAAGTAGGTCGGTCCTAAGAAACCACTCCCTCTATAAGGTTGATCACCAGTTTGAGCTTATCTCGACCTCAATCCATAAAATATTGTACTTTATACCGATTGTATCCCCTCACACCCATATATGTGTACACATTATGTGACCGATACTTGTATTTATAATATTCTATAAATAGATAGACTACTTATAAAATTCACATATTCAACCAATTATTTTGACTTCTCTCTAAGTTATTTCTCTATAAATCATATCAACCTTAAACATTTTAGCGCCCACCGTAGGACCCAGATTCTAAGGTCGAGCTTAAGTTTCTAACCCCATATTCTTTGGGATTCACTGCGAATTTGGAAAGAAACTTGAAAAATTAAACGTGTTCCATTCACAAGCTACATTGGAAAGTCAAAAACATTTATCACGCACTACCATGGTAAGAACTCACGTTGAAGAACGATCGAGGTTGGCTAATGAGGAAACAATAATGACTCAAAGAAATGCCTTACCAACCCTCAATGAGACCAAAGCTGAACATAACCTTCACCACTAAGAGTTAGCTCGCAAGCTCCTCAAACTAAGAGCTTGAAGAAACCATAAGAGAAAATAGGTTACTACGCTCCCAATCAAGAGGAATGACCCTGGATAACCAAACAGCTGACCCGATCAACAGAAACATAATAGGGCGTGGCCAACTTGATCCATACCAAGCGGAATAGGAAGATGAAAGAAACCCATTTTCTAGCTCGGCGAGATCTTGTGATGAATAATGGATTTAGGAAAGGAAAAACTGGGATGCACGATTTCAAGCACTAGAAGAGGCTAATAAGAAAAGGCAGAAAATGAGAAACATGAGAAAGGTAAAACCCCTTTTAACGTGGACATGGATTGTGAGAAGTTGTGTATCTCCCCCTTTTCTGACGAGATAGAGAACAATGAGCCAACAACTAAGTTCAACGCCTCCAAATACCCTAATTATTTTGGAACAAAGACATGGTAACACATGTGCAACAATTTAAGATAACCATATATTCTATGAGCCTCACCTAGGGAAAAGAGATGCCATGGTGTGTAAGCTGTTCATTGCCACCCTTTGTGAAGGCACTTAGAAATGGTTCAACAACTTGGCACCCCGATCTATAACCTTCTTCTCACAGTGGTCAAGTTTGTAGTTGAGTTCAATAAGAATCCAGAGGTTATAATTGATGAGGAACAAAAGAGAGTGTGTGGGGTAGACCAAAAGAAAAGTCCAATCTGGTAGGAATTTGTTGATGGAGCGCACAATTTCAATAGTGTGGGACTAGAGGTAGTCATAGTTTATCACGACAACAACTATTTTGAGTATGCAGTCATACTTGATTTCCAAGCAACTAATAATGTCACAGAATACGAGCCAACTATATTTAAGGCCATAACTGCAAAGAAACTAGGGGCAGATAAGATCACCTTACATAGGGATTCCATGCTAGAGGTCAACCAATTCTTGGGGACATTTGAAGCTAGGGATGGTAGGATGAAACTAGAGATGATCGTTCCAATTCAATGATCCGTTGCTACCAAAATATCTCACGGTAACAAAAATGTATTGGTCTAAGGTATATCAAGATTTAGTCCACGATTGATATTTCATCGACCAATCCTTCTTAATTCACACATTTTTTGAAAGAATTTCTTTTTTAATTCCTTACATAAGGATTCAAAAAATACCGGATCATTGCCTACACAAGAAGTTTTTTGGTAAAACTCCAAAATGACATTTTCTTTTAACTTAATTTTTTTTCTCCTTATCATTCAGGAAAGACAAGAAAATTTTAGGGTAATAAACATTCTCTAGAATTTCTCTTAGATTTGAACCCATAGCCGGTGATAGAACTAGAATATATATTTTTTGTTTTCAACTCACGCGAGCCCATATCCTTGCTTTTCTATCAATCTCTAATTCTAATCTTCCTCCCCAATCTGATGTTATGGTTCCCGTATAGACTGACCTGGAGAGATTAAAATAAGAGTGCTCAAAATTCTCCAAGTTCGAGATCAAGCAAATAACTCGGAATGATAATGGTCACATCGATGCTTTGGCCACTTTGGCATTAGTACGAGAGACCAAGAACATCTGAGTAGTGTTAGTAACAATCCTGGTAGAAGCATCTTTGGAGAAAGCTGAAAGAAAGGTCAGGTGTGTAGATGTTTCCATTATCTTGTGGTTCACCCCTATCTATAACTTCCTAGAAAATGAGGACCTTCTAAAGGACCGTAATTCTGCAAAGGAAATTAGAGCCAAGGCAAGTCGGTACATGATCAAAGTAGAGAGACTATACCAAAAAAACCCACTTGGGCCTAGGCTCTTGTGCATAGCCAAAGAAGGATCTAAAATTCTTATGTTTAAAGCACACAAAGAAGATTGTAGTTCATATTTGGGAGGAAGAAGGTTATTGCAATGGATTATAAGATAGAGCTATTATTGGCCTACCATGCTTGCAGATTTCACAAAATACACTAAGAAATGTGACAAATGCCAAAGGTTTGCCCCATTGTCACACACATTTCCAAATACCATGTTGGGGGTGGTTAGTCCTTGGCCCTTCTATAAATGGGGATTTGACATAGTATGACTCTACTCCTAGGATAGTATCAAAAAAAGTTTCTACTTATGGCCACTAATTACTTTTCAAAATGGATCGAAATAGAGCCGTTAGGAAGAATATGAGAGGAATAAGTGATTCAATTTATATGAAAGTCTATAATTTATTGTTTCAGCCTACCAAGAAATCTTGTCACCGATAATGGGAGACAATTCATAGGAAAAAACATCAAAGAATTTTCCTTCAAGTAAAACATTAAGATGTGTCACTTAACGCCATATTACCTCCAAGGCAATGGTAAAGCAAAATATCCCAACAAGCTAATTATTAGCCTATTAAAGAAGATGTTGGAAAGTGAAAAGGGAATATGGGTTGAGAAGCTTTCTAGTATATTATGGGCTATCAGGACTAGCTCTCAGGGAAGCACTAACGAGACCCCTTTCTCCCTAGTCTATAGAACTGAAGTTGTAATACCAACTAAGGTCACAATACTCTTCTACACTAGGTCAATTTTGATAGATGAACAAAACAAGAAAAATAGAGCAATCGAATTGACCCTTATAGAGGAGAAAATGGATGAAGCTTTAAGAAGGATGATTGAGCATAAAAGAAAAGTATCATATTATTACAACATGATCGTGCTCTTCAAAACGTTTTTGCAATGGTGATTGGGTTCCTAGAAGGGTCTTTCCTAACAAGAAGGAATGGATAGCCGGTAAAATGGGTACTAATTGGAAAAGACATTACCAAATAATTGAAACAACATCAGAATAGGCCTACTTATTGAAAAGAATTGAAGGAACTAAGGAAGGCACAAGCTAGAATTCTAAACACTTGAAGACATTTCACTTCTAATGTATATTAATTTACCACTTGTATGTAACATCTATACATGCATATCTATAGAATGATCCCTTTAACAAATGGTTCATTCTCAAAAGCCTCCCACTATTTTAAGTCATAAGCCGATCACCTCGGTTAAGAATCAAATAGAGTGCCATAACACTTGTAAAGGTCACTAGTTGTCCACCTTGGTCAAAAACCATGTCTATGATCTAAAATTGAAGGCAGAGATGAGTACCTCAGTCAGGAACTAGGTAAAGCTTTCTACCCCACCATTTTATGTCATGGGATAATCACTTCGGTTAAGAACCAGGTAGAGCACCTTGAAAATTTCAAAGGTCATGAGTTGTCCACCTCAATCAAGAACTAGGTCGATGCTCTAACATTGAAAGGAGAGATAAGAACCTCGGTCAGGAGTCAGGTAAAGCTCCTTCCCTCACCATTTTACGTCATAAGATTATCACTTCAGTTAAGAACCAAGTAGAGCACCATCTCCCACTATTTTACGCCACAGTTAAGACCCAGGTAGGGCATCCCATCAATTTTAGGTTTTGTGTCCCAGTGTAAAAAAATACAACGTTTGAGCATCGTAAGTGCATTCCATTAGGAATATTTTCATTATCTGAAATTGCAAATCTTTTGATAAACTTATTAATACAAAGCTGGACCCCTCAGGGGGTTAAAAACTCTTCAAATGCTTGGACACACGACCAATGTCTAAATCATTAGTTTCCTCCACTAAGGGCAACAACTCGACCTGAATCTCAATGATTTTCTCTTGTGTATAGGTCATTCTTCGGGATAAGCAACCCTTATCGCGAACACTACTCACTCCAATTCTTTAGTGACCTCCATCACCTTAAGGAAAACTCTTTTAGATCACTTCCATATAGAAGCTTACCCAACATGATTCCCTATCTATAAGAGTGACCATTTTAGTAAATGTCCTTCTCTCTTGAGATTGAGTTTGGATTAACTGCTCTTTAAAAGAAGCGACCTTATACTTGTTCTCCTCTAAAGGACTTACCTTGCCCTCGAGTTTGAGAACCTCAAATTTTAGTGCCATAACCTCATTTTTGAGCTTGCTATTTTCCACTCTTAAAGCTCAAATTGAACGTATATTGGTCCAATCATAATCCATAAAGTTCGACCAAAAAAAGATGGAGGAATTAGAAAAAAAATCTCTAGCTAATGCATAGATTAAACAAATTTCATTTACTCCTTTTTATGGGGGATGATGTTGATTAAAAGAAAAATGATACATGTTCCTAAAAAAAGGTAATTAGCTTAACATTATAAATACACAATAATTCAAAAAAATTAACTTTTCATTAATAAAATTGATTTTTTATTTCACAAAGTATGGATTACAAAGTGTGAGCTCGCAACCATACAAACAAAAGCGATGTCGAGCTCAAAAAAGGGAAAAAAACTAGGCCTAGAATATTAATGGTCTTTGTGCCCTTGTAACTACCACCTCAGGCCCATCCTCGTTCTCACTAGAGCTTGATTCCTCCTATTTTCCTCCCTCTAGAGAAGGAGTATGTGTATATGAGGAATTGAATGGGATATTCATAATGTGATAATAATACTCACACAGATCCTTCTTCTTGGCCTCCATCTTAAAATATTCCATGATTAGCTCATACTCTCAATATTCGACTCGAGCTGCTTGGCCATGACATCAAGCTTGGCCTTTGCCTTCTAGGCTTCCTTAACAACAACCTCATCTTTTTTCTGAGCCTCTCTGACTCTTTTCCTAACCTCTTCGGTCTCATCCTCAGCTCGCCTTTAAGCCTCCTTGAGCTTGGTAACATGCTTGGCATACTCATTCATCTCAATGGTGACCTTTTTCAATTTTTCCTCTTTATCAATGGCCTCACCTTCCCACTTGTTTGCCCTCGCTAGTAGTGCGGCGTACCTATATCGAGTAGACATATGACCTTGTTTCTTTTGTACTAGCTCGTCCTTTAAAATACCTATACTTTGAGCCTTGCTAAAATCATAAAGCAGCTGTAGTTGAAACAAAAGAAAGGTATGAGGTCAAACAAATATATGTTATGAGGTCAAACAAAAAAACAATTGTCATGAATAAACATAGAATGCGAAGTAAGATACCTAGTATAGGTGGTGATGGATGGAATTATTAGAGTCTGTATCCTCACAGATGGCCTCGAGTTATTTCTCATGCATTTTAGTAGGAAGATGGGTCAAGTAATAATCGAGTTGCTCTAGCGTTAAGCGCTGATATAACGATATTCCATCCACATCGGTGGTAAGATCATTAAGGACGCCCTTTTCCTTTCCCTTCCACTAATCCTGTATATGATATCCAGACTCTTTAAGACCTAAGTAGGGAGGTGGAGTTCCATGTTACTTTTGCGACGTGGATAGAGACACAAATACATGCAGTGGCTCTAGGCTAAGCACGGGTCTAGTGTAGATACCTCCATTTATTGGGCATCAGTTGTACTGGTACGAGCTGAGTCCTAATCAAAAACTTCTTATGAGAGGGTATATGAGGAACCTCACCCCCAACCACAACGCCTTCTTATGAAAGATAGTCCACCTAAATGGAGGTTGGTCGTTGTCACATGCTCCCTTCCGTGGAATCATTATTTGAACCGAGGAGGGGATGTTGTAAGTTTTCCTTAACTTTCCTCATCTTGGGGCACCAACCCACTAGTCTTAACCACGGTTGACCAACCCCTGGTGCAACCTGTTAGTTCCATAGATCCTTTATTTCTCATTTTCTTCCTCCACGTCCTAACCACTGATATTTGAGTATAGGGCATACTCAACTTAATGGTTTGAGTGACGTGAGGGTGAGTGGTAGAAGTAGAGGGTTGAGGTAGAGATTGACTTGCCTCGTTAGAAGATTCCAACTTGGAAGACCCCGAGTCGTTACTAGTGTAGGGGTATTGAGGGCTTTCCCAAGAGCCTGAGCCTGAGCTTGAGGTCTATTTTCTACGCATTATTTGTAAAAAAGCCATAAAACATAAAAAACGATGGATATAGTGTGAGAAGAAGGGTTTACCTAGGATTAAATTTGAAAATAAAAGGAAGTGATTTTTCAAAAACTGACCTGATAAGAAAGTAGAAAAGTGTTAGACTTTCGTTGCTTGTACTCTAAAAACTCAAATAAACAAAACTATAGTCTGAGATGAATTCTTACCACCAACCTGAAAAACCTTTGATAGCTCGAGCTGATACAACAGAGTGTTTTTTCTTTACTATTTTGTCTATTGTGTAGAAGATGATGATAAGTCCCAACTCAAGCACCTTTTTTATATAAAAGGCACCCAATTTCTCTCTCCAATCAACTAACATGCATTTATTAAGGGAGTTGAACGATTTGTATTCGCTATCCCAGAATTACTCTTTTACCTCAGTCTAGAGCTCAAGTTGAAAGAGTAGGGACACTAGATGTTTGGACACATGGACCGACTTGTAGCCCAGCCTGAGTCGAAATGAGCAGTCTGAGCCGCAAGATAGAATACTCTAGATGGCGTACCTGACTGTGCACACTTGAAATGCACCAACAAATATGATGTCCATCCAAGGGAATCATTCTCTCTCTAAGATTGACTACCAACTCGAGCTTAGGTCGACCTCAATCCATAAAATGTTATACTTTATACCAATTGTATCCTCTTGGCACCCATATATATGTATACATTATGTGACAGACACATGTATGTGTAATGATTTATAAATAGATGAACATTTTATGAAATCCACACATTCAATAAATTATTTTGACTTCTCTTTAAGTTTTTTCTCTATAAATCATACCAATCTCAAACAATAACCCTTAATGTATAAATCCTACGCAATAAACTAATTTGATTTAAAGTTATTTTAATTTTTTAATATATATATATATATATTATTTTTAAAAATATTTTTTTATTACTAAATATCTTATTTTTATTTTTTTATTGTTAAATATAAATACTCTAATGAATCTTTTATTTAGAAACATATCACACAGCTCATGGATTATGGTTAATTTTTACAAAAATAATTATATTTGTAGGGACAATTACATTTTTGATTTAACTGTTAAAAAATGTCGAGAAATCCTAAAACAACCCCACGTAGCCCTTGGAGCGCATTTTTACCTAACCTTCAAATGTACATATTCAAGATATTTTCGACATTATAAGAATATTTCATAAATATTAAATTAACACTAAAAGTAAATGTAAAAGGAAAAAAGGTTGGATTTTTTTTAGAATTTTCCTAATTCATATCTTAAAGGCTATAGCAAAAGGAAGGTATTGTTTACTCTCTATTTTTTTTACTTTATTTTTATTTTTTGTTTTGTTTTTTATGCATTGAGAATAAAAGATGGACTTATAATGGAAGATGGTGTGTTTTTCTTGATTTAAAAAGTAATGTACTAAAAAAAATTCTTCTACAAAAAAGGAGATGTGTTTAAGCTAGTTGGTAGAAAAATGAACATGTTTTATCTATCTAGATTTTTGGGGGTTAATGAACTTAAATTAAAGGGAGAACAGGTAGTCATAACCATAAACTGTTAAGATATTATAAAGAGTAATATTATAAACATAAGTTTTATTATTAAATTTATATTATTGAATTATATTTAATTTTATTTACATAATTCAACTAATAAAATTTTTATTTATATTATTCCGTTCTTCTGTATAGAATGTATTATACAAAAATAATTAATTTATATCTAATTTATGATTTAATTATACGGAAATTAATATAATAATATAAATAATTGTTTTACAAATTTTACGAGATAGATGAGATAAAAATAATAATTAGGTAATATTAATTAAATAAAAGCTTCTATTTTTTTTAGATGTACCTAATTGTCAACATATCAACAATCGTAAGGCCATTGTTCGTATAGACTCGTCTGTATTTGACTTCCTTGCATAATTATATTGGTCCTTTGGGTCGTGTAAGGTCAAACATTTGACGAGTTAATCAAACTTTGATTTTTTTTTTTCACTACATAAAAATATTCAAATTTTTATCTCATTTATATGTAAATTTTTTAAATTAAATTTTACCATCTATTAATAAATATTTATAAATTAATTTTTTTATATATAAAAAAAATAAAAATTTATGTATCTTTTTATATAAACAAATTATAAATATATTTATTTATTTAAAATTAACCATATTTAACTTTTTTTTTCATAAATCATTATGAAAACGGACGGCTAAGAAGAAATTATATTTTGATATAAGATATTCAAAATAAATATAATATGATATATAAATGTGGGAAATTAAACAAAGATTCTAATAATTAAAGTTACAATTCTTAACCTCTCTTTGTGTGAGGTATTTTTTTAATATATACTTACATTTTATTACTATACAAAAAAATATAATTTATCTTAAAAAAAAAGAATTAAACCTAATTAAAGAGAGAAAATACTATTCTTCCACATCATGCAGACTTTTCACTTCTCAAAATTATAGAACCTGCAAGCATATAACTGAATCACAGAAATAGAAAGCAAAGCCAAAATTATCAAGTAGATGTAAACTTTGCGTTTCAAAACCTTCAAAACATCAGGTCTAATTTCTTCATAATTGCTAAAGTACCCTTCAATTTCAATTGAGTTATGGTCATTGGTCTTAATATTACTAATATTAATACCATATTCAACTTCAGTAATCTTCTTATGTATCAATTGTAACTCCATACAAGTGATGTCCAAATGAAACTGAATATTGTAAACCATAATGATTGCCTCTAAAATAGCCACAAAGAAGATTATAGAGGAAATTAGTATTATGGTGAAAGGGACCCACCATTCATAATTTGATTTTGAAGATGGAGAAGAGCAAATTGAGATTCCTATGAAAAACAGAGCTTGAAATAGAAGGTAGGAGATAATTAAATTTTGGGATCTTGTCTCATAGAAATGGGCACGTTTTTCTTGTATTAATTTCAAGTTTTTGAAGTTTGTGTGAAGCTGATCTTGTAAATTGGTCATAGTTGTGATAGCAATACGAAGAACTATGTATATATATAGAATTGCTTAATCTCAATTTTGGTAGTGTTATGTTTATATAGCCTGAAATTGCATTGATTGTTCTTACTTTGAAGTTCTTCGCAGCTTCAATGTTCATTCTTCGTAATTTCTTTGTGAGCATATATCTGGGCTTAATTTCGTCCTTTTTCTATATTATATGATTAATTATGTTATTTAAGTAGTGACTTTTTCTTCTTCTTTTGGTCTCATGTTATAAAGTCTTAATAAACAAGTAGCCAATTTCTAAGAAACGAGAGCGACGATTGAAAAAGTAAAGGAAACACGGTTTTGCGTTTACTTGAAACTTTTGTTTTGGTTACAAAATAATATTATTTAATTTTTTACTTAACATATATCAAACAATTATTTTAACATCACTTTTTAATTTAATATTCAATTTAATATTAAAGTTGTTACATCTACAATAAATTAATATATATAATATTAAAAAAAATAACGAATCTAATTTTTTTTGCCAAAAGAAAGAATGAAACAATCTATTCTAATTTTGTTTTTTCATGGAAATGTTGTTTGTAACTCTTGTATGTCTCGTTCAAGTAATAAAGTTATGTATTTACACTTAATTTTTTAGGGATTCATCTTAACGAGAGTATAAAAAATCCATTGAGTAGCTTAATTGCATCTTTTAGTATGTATTAAGTGTTCAAATCCACTAGATTCCAATATTTTGAATTGAATGCATCAATAAATGTTTTAAGATCCCCGATATAAATTACTTTGATTTTTATACATAAAACATATTGAAGTGCACTAAAAAAAAGCCAACTGACTCTTCAATGAATAATGTGATAGTATATTCAATCTAATAATGTATTACTCTTCTAACATGATATGTTACGATGAAGTTCAAACAGGTTTTGTTTTGTGTCCATGCAACAATAAAATTTATTTTAAATTCTATGGAAGATGTTTCTATTGTTTTGAAATAAAGTGACAATTATTTAACAATGAAGTATCATTTTATTGAGTTTTATATAATTCTTCAATAAGCTACTTTAGTTATAAAGTAATTCTTCAATAAGGTCCATATGTTTATATAATTCTTCAATAAGTTACTTTAGTTCTATTTATTTTAAACGCTAAATTTTAGATATAATTAATTAAGTCTAATTTTTTAAGAAATGTTAAGTTTAATTTCAAGAGTAAAATCTAATATTTTTTAAAAAATAAAATTAAGAAAAAAATTATTTTATCTCTGTCTTCTAAATTTATCTCATCTTATTCTATTTTTATATCATAATATTATAAAGTTTATTTTTAACGGTGAAGTTGTTTAAAATTATAAATTAGTTAAGAAATTAAGAAAAAAATAGCAATGTTTTGGAACGAAGAGAAAGATAGGCCGAGAGAGATTCAAGAAGAGAGAAATTAGTTTTAGTTGGAAACAAGTAAACGAGAAAATATATTTTTTCAGTTTTTAATATTATTTTTAAGGAAAATTCGATTTTATCTTTGAAAACATATAATATTTTTTAAAAAAAATTGGACTAAACAAATTCTATAAAAATAACTGGGTTAAACCTACCAAACCTAAAAGAGATATGATATTAAAATAGTCTTATCAAAAAGTGATAAGATTATTTTTACCCTAATCCGAAAGTTTTGTGATAAAATCATACAAAACTATTGGGTTAACAATATATCATTGGATTATATCGTGAAGATTTATTTTTTAATATTTAAAAAATGCTAATAAATTTCTACATAAATTTAAGTCTTCTATGCTTCTTCTATATTTTCGTAAATTAAAGTGTAAATTTTTATAAATACATATTTTAATCCTTGCATTGCAGGCAAGATATTCTTAGGTTTGCATGCTGTATGGAGTGGTTTTATTTCTCTGCAGATGTTCTTGATGGAGATTATCATAAAGCTCCTTAAATTAAGGAACAAAACATGGAGTAAAACATGGAGCAAAACAAAGAGCAATTCATGGAGCAAAACAAGGAGCTTAATTCAAGGAGTAATTTAAGGAACCATTAATTTAATGAGTAATTCAAGGAGTGAATTTTTCTATAAATAGATGTGTAATTGTAATGAATTAATCATCCAAAGTGTTCATTCCAATTGAGAGAAAAGCTTAGAGAGAAAAGCTTTTGTGAGAGAAAATTGAGAGTAATTTTCTTGGGTGTAATTGAGTTGTGAGTTGTGAGTGTTGTAAACACCTTGTGTAATTTCTCCCCTTTCAGTAAAAAGATCTGCAGCAGGTCCGGAGACGTAAGCAAGATTGGCCGAACTCCGTTATCAAATTTGTGTGTTATTTTTCTATTCTTGCTTTCTCATAAATCTGGCTTATCGGAAATTTGCGTAATTTCCCAACAACTGGTATCAGAGCTATTGGTGGTGATTTCTGTCAATTTTCTGCAAGGTTACTATTTACGTGAATAGTGAATTACGTGAATAGTGACATTTTGTCGACGATATTTGTTCGTTGACGTAGGTGTTCTAATACACGGTGGTTTACAGAAATAGTCAAAAACGATCCAGAGGAAGTCAGATTTTAGTGGGAGCAATGGCCGCAGATGAAGGAAGGGTGAAACTCGAGAAATTCGATGGCACAGATTTTGGGTTTTGGAAAATGCCGATAGAGGATTATCTGTATCAAAGAAATCTATATCAACCTCTCTCAGGGAAGAAACCAGAAGCTATGAAGGAAGAAGATTGGAATCTTCTAGACAGACAAGCCCTCGGAGTTATTCGATTGACGCTATCCCGTAATGTTGCCTTCAACATAGCAAAGGAAAAGACCACGGCGGGTCTTATGGCAGCTCTCTCCAATATGTATGAGAAGCCATCAGCCTCAAACAAAGTGCACTTGATGAGGCGTTTGTTCAATTTGCGGATGAATGAAGGCGCATCGGTAGCTCAACATCTCAATGAACTCAACACAGTCACAACCCAGTTGAGTTCAGTGGAAATTGAATTCGATGAAGAAGTACGAGCATTGATACTTTTGTCTTCTTTACCAGAAAGTTGGAATGCTACTGTCACGGCTGTGAGTAGCTCGTCAGGAAGCAATAAGTTAAAATTTGACGATGTTCGTGATCTGGTTCTCAGTGAAGAGATCTGACGTAGAGAGGTAGGTGAATCGTCAACTTCTTCAGTTTTGCATACAGAGTCAAGAGGAAGAAATTCAACCAAAGGGAATGGACGTGGCAGAACAGACTACCGAGGTAGATCAAAGGACAGGAGGTCCAAATCCAGGAATCCTAATAATTCCCATAGCTCGAAGACCATCGAGTGTTGGAATTGTGGAAGAACCGGGCACTACAAAAATCAGTGCAAAAGTGCACCGAAGGAAAAACAAGTGAAGGCAGAGGCAAATGTTACTTCCACCTCAGGAGGAGACGATGCATTGATATGCTCTTTGGAGAGCAAGGAAGAATCTTGGGTGTTAGACTCTGGAGCATCGTTCCATGCTACTTCACAAAAAGAATTCTTCGAGAAATATGTCCCCGGAAACCTTGGAAAGGTATATCTTGGTGATGATCAACCATGTGCTATTATTGGCAAAGGTGTAGTGAAGATTAAGTTGAACGGATCTGTTTGGGAGCTGAAGGATGTCAGGCATATTCCCGATCTCAGAAGGAACTTAATCTCAGTCGGGCAGTTGGCCAGTGAAGGCTACACTACGATCTTCCATGGTGATGATTGGAAGATTTCAAAGGGTGCAATGACAGTTGCTCGAGGCAAGAAAAGTGACACTCTTTACATGACAACAGAGGCACGTTGTTCAATTACAGTTGCAGCAGGCAATGAAACACCAAACCTGTGGCACCAGAGACTAGGCCATATGAGTGAAAAAGGGATGAAGATTATGCATTCAAAGGGAAAACTTCCAGGTCTACAGTCTACGGAGATAGACATGTGCGAAGATTGCATACTTGGAAAGCAAAAGAGAGTCAGCTTTCAGACAAGTTGCAGAATCCCAAAGAAGGAAAGGCTAGAGCTTATTCACTCTGATGTTTGGGGACCAACGACCGTCTCATCTATTGGTGGGAAATGCTACTTCGTGACTTTCATCGATGATCACTCTCGGAAGGTATGGGTTTACTTTCTAAAGCATAAGTCTGAAGTATTTGAGGCTTTCAGAAGATGGAAAGCTATGGTGGAAAATGAGACGGGTTTAAAGATCAAAAAGCTCAGAACCGATAATGGTGGTGAATATGAAGACACCATATTCAAAAACTTCTGCTATGAGCACGGGATCAGAATGGAAAGAACTGTTCCAGGCACGCCTCAACACAATGGTGTAGCTGAGCGTATGAACCGAACATTGACAGAAAGAGCTAGAAGCATTCGTATACAGTCAGGTCTACCGAAGCAGTTCTGGGCAGAAGCAGTCAACACTGCAGCTTACTTGATCAACCGAGGCCCATCTGTTCCATTGGAGCATAGAATACCAGAGGAGGTATGGAGCGGAA